>ONZH01000942.1:0-34188 GCA_900303285.1 Rhinella marina
TTGTCAGAGCGCGTCTTTAGTGCAACTGGTGGCATCATCACTGATAAGCGTACACGCCTGTAAACTGACAGCGCTGACAGGCTGACGATTATTGAAATGAATAAAACCTGGCTTTAACCGGATGCAAATCTCCACCGGGGGAAAGCAGCTCAACATGAAGATTCTTTATGTATCCTCTCCTCTCCTCCTCCTCTTCGCACACAAACGCTGAGCCAACAGGCAATGTTTCTGAGGGCCAACTAACGCTCTTTACAAACAATGTTTACGGAGGGCCACCTACAGGCCCTCTCTCCAATAAATTTTTTAGGAGCGTCAACTGCAGACACTCAAAAACAATTTTACAAGAGGGTCAACTACAGACACTCCAAAACAATTTTTTAGGAGGGTCAACTTCAGACACTCCAAAACAAATTTTTGGGAGGCTCACCTACAGCCATTTGACTTCAATCTCTGTCTGACCAAGGCATTGGTGGTGTCAACGCCATGCTTTGTCAGTGTAAAATTTTATGTGCTTCAAATGCTACCTGAGTGTAACTTGATCACTCTGTTGTCACCGCCATGCTGTGTCAGTGTAAAATTTCATGTGCTTCAAATGCTACCTGAGTGTAACTTGATCACTCTGTTGTCACCGCCATGCTGTGTCAGGGTAAAATTTTATGTGCTTCACCTGCTACCTGAGTGTAACTTGGTCACTCTGGGTTCACCGCCATGCTGTGTCAGTGTAAAATTTTATGTGCTTCACCTGCTACCTGAGTGTAACTTGGTCACTATGGGTTCACCGCCATGCTGTGTCAGTGTAAAATTTTATGTGCTTCACCTGCTACCTGAGTGTAACTTGGTCACTCTGGGTTCACTGCCATGCTGTGTCAGTGTAAAATTTAATGTGCTTCACTTGCTACCTGAGTGTAACTTGTTCACTCTGTTGTCACCGCCATGCTGTATCAGGGTAAAATTTTATGTGCTTCACCTGCTACCTGAGTGTAACTTGGTCACTCTGGGTTCACCGCCATGTTGTGTCAGTGTAAAATTTTATGTGCTTCACCTGCTACCTGAGTGTAACTTGGTCACTATGGGTTCACCGCCATTCTGTGTCAGGGTAAAATTTTATGTGCTTCACCTGCTACCTGAGTGTAACTTGGTCACTATGGGTTCACCGCCATGCTGTGTCAGTGTAAAATTTTATGTGCTTCACCTGCTACCTGAGTGTAACTTGGTCACTCTGGGTTCACTGCCATGCTGTGTCAGTGTAAAATTTAATGTGCTTCACTTGCTACCTGAGTGTAACTTGTTCACTCTGTTGTCACCGCCATGCTGTATCAGGGTAAAATTTTATGTGCTTTACCTGCTACCTGAGTGTAACTTGGTCACTCTGGGTTCACCGCCATGTTGTGTCAGTGTAAAATTTTATGTGCTTCACCTGCTACCTGAGTGTAACTTGGTCACTATGGGTTCACCGCCATTCTGTGTCAGGGTAAAATTTTATGTGCTTCACCTGCTACCTGAGTGTAACTTGGTCACTATGGGTTCACCGCCATGCTGTGTCAGTGTAAAATTTTATGTGCTTCACCTGCTACCTGAGTTTAACTTGGTCACTCTGGGTTCACCGCCATGCTGTGTCAGGGTAAAATTTTATGTGCTTCACCTGCTACTTGAGTGTAACTTGGTCACTCTGGGTTCACCGCCATGCTGTATCAGTGTAAAATTTTATGTGCTTCACCTGCTACCTGAGTGTAACGTGGTCAGTCTGATTTCACCGCCATGCTGTGTCAGGGTAAAATTTTATGTGCTTCACCTGCTACCTGAGTGTAACTTGGTCACTCTGGGTTCACCGCCATGCTGTGTCAGAGTAAAATTTTATGTGCTTCACCTGCTGCCTGAGTGTAACTTGGTAACTCTGGGTTCACTGCCATGCTGTGTCAGGGTAAAATTTTATGTGCTTCACCTGCAACCTGAGTGTAACTTGGTCACTCTGGGTTCACCGCCATGCTGTGTCAGTGTGTAGGTGTCAGTGTCTTTAAATGGCAGCTATTGTACCACAAACCACTCCATTTTTCACTGGACTGTAGTACATATAACTGAGAAAATACGTAGTCTTTAAATGGCGGCTATTGTACAGCAAACCACTCAATTTTTCACTGCACTGTAGGATATATAACTGAGAGAAAAAACGTATATTTTCTGCACTCCGGCTAGTGTGCAGCACACGACAGAATTTTTCACTGCACTGTAGGATATATAACTGAGAAAAAAACGTATATTTTCTACACTCCGGCTAGTGTGCAGCACACTACAGAATTTTACACTGCACTGTAGTATATATGACTGAGAGGAAAAACGTAGTCTTTAGATGGTGGCTATTGCACCGCAAACCACTCAATTTTTTAATGCACTGTCGGATATATAACTGAGAGAAAAAACATATATTTTCTACACTCCGGCTAGTGTGCAGCACACGACACAATTTTTCACTGCACTGCAGGATATATAACTGAGAGAAAAAACGTATATTTTCTACACTCCGGCTAGTGTGCAGCACACGACACAATTTTGCACTGCACTGTAGTATATATGACTGAGAGGGAAAACGTAGTCTTTAGACGGCGGCTATTGCACCGCAAACCACTCAATTTTTCACTGCACTGTAGGATATATAACTGAGAGAAAAAACATATATTTTCTACACTCCGGCTAGTGTGCAGCACACGACACAATTTTGCACTGCACTGTAAGATATATGACTGAGAGGAAAAACGTAGTCTATAGACGGCGGCTATTGCACCGCAAACCACTCAATTTTACACTGCACTGTATGATATATAACTGAGAGAAAAAAACGTATATTTTCTACACTCCGGCTAGTGTGCAGCACACAACACAATTTTGCACTGCACTGTAGTATATATGACTGAGAGGAAAAACGTAGTCTTTAGACGGCGGTTATTGCACCGCAAACCACTCAATTTTTCACTGCACTGTAGGATATATAACTGAGAGAAAAAAACATATATTTTCTACACTCTGGCTAGTGTGCAGCACACAACACAATTTTGCACTGCACTGTAGTATATATGACTGAGAGGAAAAACATAGTCTTTAGATGGCGGGCATTGCACCGCAAACCACTCAATTTTTCAATGCACTGTCGGATATATAACTGAGAGAAAAAACATATATTTTCTACACTCCGGCTAGTGTGCAGCACACGACACAATTTTTCACTGCACTGCAGGATATATAACTGAGAGAAAAAACGTATATTTTCTGCACTCCGGCTAGTGTGCAGCACACGACACAATTTTGCACTGCACTGTAGTATATATGACTGAGAGGGAAAACGTAGTCTTTAGACGGCGGCTATTGCACTGCAAACCACTCAATTTTTCACTGCACTGTAGGATATATAACTGAGAGAAAAAACGTATATTTTCTACACTCCAGCTAGTGTGCAGCACACGACACAATTTTGCACTGCACTGTAGGATATATGACTGAGAGGAAAAACGTAGTCTATAGACGGCGGCTATTGCACCGCAAACCACTCAATTTTACACTGCACTGTATGATATATAACTGAGAGAAAAAAACGTATATTTTCTACACTCCGGCTAGTGTGCAGCACACGACACAATTTTGCACTGCACTGTAGTATATATGACTGAGAGGGAAAACGTAGTCTTTAGACGGTGGCTATTGCACCACAAACCACTCAATTTTTCACTGCACTGTAGGATATATAACTGAGAGAAAAAACATATATTTTCTACACTCTGGCTAGTGTGCAGCACACAACACAATTTTGCACTGCACTGTAGTATATATGACTGAGAGGAAAAACGTAGTCTTTAGACGGCGGCTATTGCACCGCAAACCACTCAATTTTACACTGCACTGTAGGATATATAACTGAGAGAAAAAATGCATATTTTCTACATTCCGGCTAGTGTGCAGCACACAACAGAATTTTGCAATGCACTGTAGTATATATGACTGAGAGGAAAAACGTAGTCTTTAGATGGTGGGCATTGCACCGCAAACCACTAAATTTTTCAATGCACTGTAGGATATATAACTGAGAGAAAAAACGTATATTTTCTACACTCCGGCTAGTGTGCAGCACACAACACAATTTTGCACTGCACTGTAGTGTATATGACTGAGAGGAAAAACGTATTTTCTAGACTGACGCTACTCTACAGCACACAACAGAATCATTCACTGCACTGTAGTGTATATATAAATGAGAGAAAAAACATAGTCTTTAAATGGTGGCTATTGTACCGCAAACCACTCAATTTTTCACTGCACTGTTGTATATATAACTGAGAGAAAAAAACGTATTCCCTAGACTGACGCTACTGTACAGCACACGACATAATTGTTCACTGGACTGTAGTATATATAAATTAGAGAAAAAACATAATCCCTAGACTGCACTACAGATCCCAGCAAGCCAAGGTATAGCAGCAGAAAACATGAGTATTGAGAGGACTTTGGGAAATTTCTTTGGGGTCTGTGTGGACCACGTGCTGTCCCTTCTGCCACCAGTAGCTGTGCACAGTGTGCAGCCAAGATGGTGGTAGCTGCACTACAAGTCCCAGCCAGCAGCCAGGAGGAGACCAAAAAAAGGTGCTTGTAGCCCTTAGAAGGGCTGTTGGGTTTTTTGAGAATGATTCCTGCCTAACCAATATCTAAATTGAGGCCCTAGCACTCTCCCTTACAGACAGCAGCTCTATTCCTAATTTCATGCAGGTGGCGTCTGACGCGAGCAGCGTGGGACCAGATTCTTATATTCCCAGGTCATCTGATCTGGCCAATCCCTGCTATCGACTTTTAGGGGTCCCACATGATGCTAGAAGGTACCAAAGACTCTCTTGCATGTTGATTGGCTGAAAAAAGGCGCCTAACATGCAGGAAGAGGAAGATGCCATTTTCTCGAGGATCGCAATATGCTCATCCGAGTATCGAGCATGTACGAATACCCTAATGCTCGAACGAGCACCGAGCTCGGACGAGCATGTTCGCTCATCTCTAGTAGTTATGCCTTTTTTTAATTAATTTACAGAGTAACTAAACTTTTAATTAACTTATTTGAAAAATGTCTCTAATGATACTTTTTGTAAGGTATTAATGCATTTTGAAATTTTAATAAAGATCCCCCCCCCCCCAAGCGCACCATTTCTTGTACCTTTAAAATGCAGTCTTCTTTACTCCAATGACTTTTTACGGGCTCTACAGTTTATCAATGGGGCCACAGCACACATTACTGCTCCTGCCCATACCCCCCATTCTCCCCAGAGGTTTACTAAATGCTGGAAGAGCATATGTATAATCTATAACCGTGTGCTATGCCAGGATTAGCTAAGTACAGCGGACTCCTGTGCCTGCTTCATTAAGCTAAAAGCTGACATGCAGGACTTTTAGCTATACATGAACTAAACCCACTTTTACCATAAAATGTGAGGTGTTTAGCAAATATATTTCATATAAGAAATATCTGTGCCCATCCCCCACATCAAGGTGATCTCAGTCTGGATGGAAACCTACTTGATTTAATACCAATCTTTATGCCACATAGGCATCTAAATTCAGGACCTATTTATATATTGTTACCTCTTTATGCCAGCAGGCCACAACTTGTTACCTTGCTCTATGCTAGCATGTCTCCTTTGCAGTGGCGTAACTACAACTAACTGGGCCCCACAGCAAATTTTTGAATGGGGCCACCCCAGAAACGTCCTCGCAACCCCAAACTCACATGCAACCCTCACTCTTGTGGCTAGTCAAGATTGAGCTCTCCCAGACAAGGCCTGACAGCTGCTCCATCCGCTTTCTATAGTGTCACTGTATATAATGTCATTGCATAATACTGTTGAGGGGGCCTGACAATAAAATCTTTTAGTCTCCCTCCTGGGGGGGCCCCTTGTGGGTCTGGGCCCCAAAGCAGCTGCTTCCCCTGCTTCCCCTATTGCTACGCCCCTGCTCCTTTGAGTAGGGTGAGCTGACTCAGCTATATACAGTATATAATTTACACTAATTAAAAACTGAATGTTGAAAGGATGATAAGTGGGAATGCAACCAACATGGAAGTACACACACTTCCAAGTATATACCGGTAGTTCAAAAATAAAGAGCAAAAAAAGTTAATCAGAACATCCTGCATAATAAAGTAAATACACAGGTGCACTTGACCAAAACTAAAAATGGGAGAACAGAGTATAACAGCATGAAATTTAACAACATAAAATATACTAAAATACTTCAGTGTTTGATGGTTTAATAACTCCAGAATCAGTGAGGTGTTGTACACCCACATGGCCATTGCAGCCAATCACTGGCCTCTGTGTTGATGTGATCTTGTATGGTACAGAAATGCTGAGCCCAGTGATTGGCTGCTGTATAGCCCATCACCACTGCAGAACAGGTAAGCAAAAACCCAAGGGCACCAATTTGGTGCTGGATTTTAATAGGCGCTTATGGCTTATTTTTTGCTTGACAATATTCCTTGCTCACTCACTTTATCAGTGAGTGGTGAAGGGCCTATGTAGCAATATATTTTGGCATTGCTGTAATAATGCATCTATGAAAATCCTATGCCTCAAAGAGGATAGTGGCACAATTGCACAACCCTCAATCTACCGCCAAGGAATCAAATATTCTTATAAGGAGGGCAGTAGTATCTTCAAAATTATATCATCTGACCATGAATCATCAGGGGACAAGGGGCAATAATGGATCAATTAGCAAAAATGCTGGTTTAGGGATATTAATCCTTACATATAACCCCCAATATGTTAAACATGAAAAGCGAGGGAATTGGTTTAACTAAATCCTAACTCGCTATAGGGAGCGTATGGTACACAGAACACTCCACACTAAGGTGATAGTGAGCATGTGGTCCACACAAACCACCTCATTAGGGCAGGGACACTACTAGGTCAAGAGAGTCCCTCTACAGCATAGGGCAGTCAGCGCGTTTTACCAGTGTAAGCGTACTAGTTTTAAGTCCTTCCCGCCGACGCCATTCACTCCCCGCCTTGCGCAATGTCCGGTGACATCACTGGTGTTTACGTCAGACACCGGCATGTGCAGCAGGCATCAGAGAAGCCGAAGGGGGCGTGGCCAGAATGCCCTTCGTGCGGAGGCTCACTGGCCAATCAATTGAATGGTATACACGGAGATCAAAGGGGGTAGAGTCTAGTATAGACAAATTAACCCCTATGAAACCAAACTCCACAATGTATACAGGTATATAAAAGAAGCACTGTAAGATCACATATTTTTAAAAAAAAACAGGCTTTAGGCTATCTAGTAGACATTTATAGCTGACTCACAGGCTGCAAACCTAAACGTCTCAAATTACTGTACAAAGGTATAAATAAAACCAAAATCAGAATGGAGTCAAAAATAGAGGTACAGCATTGAATATGGATATCATTATCAATTCACCAGACCTCAAATAAAGCATCCGAAATTTAACTGCTCATTGAGGCCGTGGGGGCTTGGTGTAATTTAAAAATCCACCAGCACTCTCTTGGACGTCTTCAGACCCTCTATCTGTGAACGATTTACCTGGTTGTATGCAGTCACAGAAGCTACATTTACCGCACCGAAAACAACCTTTTAAAGGCACTCTAAGCCATGTTTTAAGTTTGTCAGGTGGTGTAAAGTGACTGTTCACAAGGTGGTCTCTTAAACTGGGTCCCCTTCTGTAGGTAATACCGGGCTGTGTGCTTATTACATCACTCAAGTCTGGTTCAATGAGTAGTGTGGCGAAGGACAACTTCTCTAACCTTTGTAGATGCAGCGCCAAAGGTTTCAATCAGTCTGATCGGATTTATTGTAGTCTGTTCAGACCGATCCGTTGCATTTAGCAAGTCAGAGCATTTTTGTTTTAGGGCTCATTGATAGGACGTGCGAAGAATCCTATCAGGGTACACCCATTCATGGAATCTTGTTCTGAGGTCTCTGGCTTGATGGATGAATTCCAGTTCCTCAGAACAGTTCCGTCTAAGTCTCAGATATTGTCCGGCGGGTATCCCACGTTTAAGGGGAGTGGAGTGATTGTTCTCCCATCTCAAAAGTGAGTTTGTGGAGGTTGGTTTGCGAAAAATAGTGGTTTCAAGTGGTTTCTTTTTTATCAGGATATCAAGAAACAATAGACATTCTTTTTCTATTACTGACGTGAACCTCAAGTTAACCGAGTTGACATTCAATTTAGTAACAAACCTGTCAAAGTCTAATTTGGTCCCGCTCCAAATGACAAAAATATTGTCGATGAAGCAGGACCACAGGACTATATTTTCCAGTCCCTCCATTAGTACATCCCCAAAGACCACTGTCTCCTCCCACCAGCCCAGGAGCAAATTGGCGTATGATGGCGCACAAGAACTGCCCATCGCCGTGCCCCTGAACTGCTGGTAGAAATGTCCATCAAACCCAAAATAGTTTTTGGGAAGGATAAACCAAAGAAGTGTCAGGACAAACAAATTGTGTGCCACATATTGCTGACCCCAAGAAGTGAGCAACAGCATGCAGTCCTGCCTCATGTGGAATTGATGAATATAAAGACTCCACATCAATTGAGGCTAGATACCAGTCCTAACTTCGATACCCTCCAGTTTAGTGAGGAGATCGCCTGTATCACGGATATAGGAAGGCAGGCTTTGAACGAACAACCGCAGAATACGGTCGACATAAATCCCACACTTTTGTGAGAGACTGCCTACCCCAGATACAATTGGGTGGCCCTTCAGTGGTACTGTGCCATTATGTATCTTGGGTAGGCAGTAAAAGGTAGCAATGATGGGATAGAGTGGGTACAGGAATTCAAATTCATCTTTTCCAATCAGAAGATCTGATTGTGCTTCTTTTAGGATGTTACGTAGTTCAGTTTCATACTGCTCAGTGGGGTCAGAATGTTGAGACACATTTCACTATATTCAAGAGAGTACTACCACATTCCCTCCTTTGTCAGAGGGCTTCACAGTGATAGACTTGTCTCTCTCAAGGTCTCTGATAGCTTTACTTTCCTCCGTATTACAATTAAATCTGAAGGGAGTAGGGTCTAATTTAGCAAGTTCAGTTGTCGTCTGCCTAAGAAAGACGTCAATACAGGATATGTCACCTTGTGGGGGCATTTTACAGCTTTTGTTTTTAAGATCTGTAAATGGTCCCCTCCCTTCTGTACTGCCTGGTGTTGTCTCCAGACTATATAACAGTTTGACGTCTCTCTCTTGTTTTTCTTGTTGTTTGAAAATTGAAATGCTTATGCCATCTGAGTTTGCGCGCAAATAATGTTCCTGCAATTTAGCAGGACCAGGTTGGGTGCTGGTTTGTCACACAGGCCAACCAAGGCCATCACAATAGGCAAGGTTCACATCTCCTTTGAAAATTCTGTTAAACCAGCAGATTAAAATAGTGTGGCATGCTGTCCTAGTTTGTCCAGTACAATGCCAGGTTCCTTGATGGAAACCCGATGGACCCGATATCAAAGCAGCCTGCACAAAACATAATTTTGTGTCTATTTCCAAATTTAACACATTACTCTAATTTGAGGGGAAAAGATTTTCCTTACATTTTAACCTAAATAAAACTAAAAAGAATTTAAAAAAAAACTTTCTAAAAATGTATCGCAGTGTCTCAAAAAATGCTACAAAATGCATTTTGGTAGCCCTACAAATAAAGACGTTTATTACATGGTTTCAGGGCTCTTTGTATAATTCTGACCAGAATTTTGCCATGGCAGCAGGGGCGTAACTACCATAGCGGCCGACCATGCGACCAGGGCAAGAGGGGACCCAGTTGGGATGATTCCCTGTTCCAACTGGGGCTGAAAACTTGGTCAGGACTCTACCCGTTAAAAGAACTACTTTTAGAAAATGAAGCAGTGGAAAAATGGCCCAAGGGTCATTGAAAGGGGTTTAGGCAGAAACCCTTCTGTCATGTGTGGGGGGGTTTGATCCGTGCTATGAGGCCCTTACTTCTCTATGTACGCCACTGCATGGCAGTCAATAGGAATTCAACACTATAACTTACTAAATGGATAGTTTTGTTGGGTGAATATTTTGTTTAAAATGATTTTATTTCTGTACACGCTTATTTTCACAGTATTTATTTGTTCATGGTTTTGTATATCCTCCTGATGCCACACCACAGGAATTTTACTATATGTTTTACTGATATGACAATATATCTTACTAGGAGTACAAATAAACTGTTTCTTGTTTCCATCTAAGTAGTAGCTCCAGAGCCTGTAAACTCAGCAGTAAAGGAAAGTTTCTTATTCAATAATTCAGGGAATGTGGAAGTATTTACTATTACTAGTTTTATAAGTTAGCTTCCATTAGGCAATATTTACTGTTCAGGATGGACTATTCAGTACAGTCATATAAAGTAAGATTGGTAGTGTGCATTGTTTTCTCCGTGTGTGTTAATATTGCAGATGTGTAATTTCTTCACGTAGTACTTCACATAGTAAAGTATACTGTTCAAATCCACAATATGCTGCTTATCATTATTTAATATCACCATTATAACTACTGATGTGAAAGCATAAAAAGTGAAGGAAAAATGCCAGCATACCACTGATATGTTCTAATCATTGTGGACATCATTTAGCCCAATTTTTATATGTTCACATAGTGTACTGAATAGTGAACATTACCACAGAGGTCTTAATGGGTTTCCATGGATTTTTATACTGATAGGCCATCAATATCCATTTGGCAATGGTCAAACACCCCACCCCTGCCGATCTGCTATTCTTGAGAAGCTCTGGCACTGGAATGGAAACAGTGGTGCAGTAACTAGCTCAGTCCTACTGATGGAGCTGTATAGTACAGATGCTTATCTCTGGTTCTATCTGGTAGCAGCTGAAATGTGTAGGTTTGCGTGGTGGACCACCACCAATTAAATATTGACAGCTTATTCTGAGACCATCAATATGAAAATCCTTGAAAACTCCTTCAAAGAAGCTGTTTCACAAAGGAAAAAAAATCTGTATGGGGTACAGTAGGAGCTCTGTTTAGGAGCCTTTCTTTCAGCAATTAGGAAACAGACACTAGAAACTAGAAAACAACAGCTCGAGCAGATTCAAGCCATTCATTTGACAAGTAATGCTACGTTTTTCTCAGCAGCAGATATGTATAGTTGAAGAAATCTTCTATGCAGAGCCAACACCTTAAAGTGACTAGTATGATTTTTTTTTTTAACATTTTGTCACGGGAGGGAGGTAGCGAGCCCTGTCTGTAGCCCCAACCGCTGTCCCTGTCTACTTACACGGCCCGTCCTAAACAACGGCGCGTAACTTGTCAACAGACCCTAGCCTGAGTAAGTGCAGGGGCGTAAGGGGGAGGGGAACAAGGGATAAAATAACGAACAAAGACAGAACACACAACACAATATAGAATTGTCAGCAAGCCAAAGGGTCGTACCAGGAAGTCTCGTCAATACCAGGGGATAAAGCAGAAAGCGAAGTCCTAAACACACAAGCCGAAGTCCGATACACACTGAAGTCACTATACCAAAAACCACAAGCACTGCTGGAAAGACCCACCACAGGCAACCTGTGGCCAGCAGGCTGCCTGCTTAAGTAGGCCCAGAAGATGGGTCATGTGATGTGACCTGCGTCACGTGACCCAACTCAGAAACTTAAAACACATAAGCACTGACTAATAGGCGTTGGCGCTCAGCTCCCCTGCTGCTTGTTGTCCAGGGGATGGAGGAAGCTGGCCATGCTTATGAAGCACGCGTCGCAGGGGTCCTCCAGTACCCTGGTTTCTAGGGGAAACGACCTGTTCAGAGCTAGACACGGGAAACCGGCGGCACAGTAAGGATGAGGCGCGTCGCCGGCTCACCGTGACACATTTTTTCTTACTCCTCTCTTACCCAAACATGGTTTAGTGATTTAAGTTCATTATTGTAATGCTCTGGCATTATAGAGTTAGACAAGCACATATTCATATATTGAAAATTAACAATTAACGGGGGGTGACCACTTTCCGGCTACTCTTGATCAATATGTATGTTAGATGATTATATGACACTTACTAAAATAGTCTTTGTAAATATTTTGTGGCATTTTCTATATGTGATAAGGTAGTCTCCCTTGTTGGCCAAGTATTTTGTGCTATCCACACAGAGGTCCTGTCCATAAAATGGATGCTAATGGAAGGTCGTGACCAGGAAAATCACTTAGTCTCCTCTATTTAAGTACTGTATTTTTCGCCCCATAAGATGCATTTCCCCCCCCCAAAAGTGGGGGAAAAATGCCCCTGCGTCTTATGGGGCGAATGCTCATGACACTTCCATTATTAGCACCAGAGGACAAGGAAGCGGTGAAAGTTCTGTACTCACCGCTTCCTGGTCCTCCGTTCGGCTGTGCTGTGCTCCGCACAGTATAAGGGCGCTCTGTGACCTCACACTGTGCGCGCAGGGTCACAGTACAGCCGACAGGAAGAAGAAGAGAGAGCGCAGGCGGAGAGGAGCATCGTCGTCCAGGAGCAGGAGAGGTAAGTGGCTTTATTATTTTATTCAATATGAGGCTGATGGGGGCTGATATTACTTGGCCTGGGGGCTGGCAATTGGCAATGGGGGCTAGTGAGAGGCACTGGGGCTGGCCAGAGACAGTGGGGGCTGATAAGAGGCTCTGGGGGTTAATAAGATGCTGGGGGCTCATAAAAAGGGAATGGGGGATTATATAAGACTGATGGGGGCTGATAAGAGGATTATAGGGGGCTGATGAGAGTCATGGGGCTGATATAAGACTGCTGGGGGCTGATAAGAGGCATATAGGGGCTGATAAGAGGCATAGGGTCTGATATGAGGCATATGGGAGTTGATAAAAGGCATGGGGCTCTTATCTGAGGTCTGATTGGGGGTCTTTCACATTGAGGTCTGAGATGAGATCTGATTGGGGAGCTGATCTAAGGTCTTATTGGGGTCTTTTTAACATCGGGGTCTTATTGGGGCTGTCAGCTGAGGTCTGATTGGTGGTCTGACCAGAGGTCTGATGAAAAATATTTTTTTTCTTATTGTCCTCCTCTAAAACCTAGGTGCGTCTTATAGGGAGAAAAATACGGTACATTACAACTGCACTAAATTTTCAACATTGCAAGTTCAGATGGCAGATGTGGAATATTTGAGTAAAGAAGACTAAGTGATTTTTTACTGGTCACATAACTTTTGATCAGCGGCCATCTTATGGACAGGTCCTCTTTGTGGACAGCACAGAAGATTTACCTAACAAGGGGACATGATTTATTAAAATAAAGCAAACAGCATAGAATATCATCAATACCTATATTAGTAAGTGTCATATAGTCATCTTACATGCACATTGGTCAAAAGTAGCCAGAAAGTGGCCAACTCTTTAACTCTGCTTAACTCTCTGAGGTGCATGTAATCCAGAGTAGCCCCTCACGTCTCAGCATCATATATAGATGATCCAACACTCCATGCCTGATAAAATTTGACTTTTATTTAAATCAATTAAAAACAGCAATCATATAATCCAAAGTACAGGAAAAATAGTATTACAATCCTTTGACACGTTTCTGACCCATACTGGCCCTCAATCATAGATCTACGATTAAGAGCAAGTATGGGTCGGAAACCCATCCGAAGAAGAGTGTAGTACTATGTTTCCTGTACTTGTTATGTAATTGCTCTTTTATGATGTGTGGAGTGCTAGATCACATCACACATAATTCACTCTGCTTGTCTTGTTCATTTGATGTGATGATAAAAAAATTAAAACTGATATGTCCTCAACCTAAATGAATGTTTTCTTAGCAGTTAACATTAAAATAGGACAACAAAATGCAAATCTCTAAAGTGATATCAGGATATGCTATGCAAGGAAATGAAAAAGTAAAATGAAACCCCACAGGAATGGTGAACAAATATAAGATGTAACCCTCTGTTTTAGGCCAAATATTTACTCAAAATCCTGCAGGACTGTCTTAGAGACTAGTGGGAACATTTGTAAATGCATCTTCAAAGTGAATTATAAGTTAAATAGCAATAATGTTAATTAATGCAGACTTCTCAAATCTGTAAACAAATGTGTCACTTGCTCATTACAATATCAAGACACAGAGATAGTTCTATACTTATTATTTTATGTTAAGAGTGTAACTGTTCAGTGTGTTTACGCTTCTATATATGTACTGTATATATGTATTCCAGTTTCCCATGCCTGCTGAAGTAGGTGTTTAATACCTTTCACTACATAAGCAGGGTAGTCTATTGCAAAACTACTAAATGATTGTGTATTCAAGTTCCGTTATAGGACTAAAACATATTTTAAAATGATTGAAAAAGTTGTTTATACCCCAAAATGTTACCAATAAAAATCACAGCTCATCCCACACAAAAAAGCTCTCATACAACTCCATTGATAGAAAAATAAAAATGTTATGGGTCTTGAAAATGATAACTATTTTTGGTATATCTGCAATTGTATTAACCCAGAGAATAAGGTTATGCTATCATATATGTCCGCCTTTAATAACCAAAGAAGTTTTTTGCAGCTGCTCTTTTCTCTGACTAAAGGTCCTGAAAAGGGACCTTGTTCTTTTAATTCAGAATTGCCAATATACACATTATTATGAGCATTTCCAAATTTTGACATTGGCAGTGTGTAGCTCATGAAGAAAGTCCAATAAGCTCTTTGCACACATATCCATCCTTGCTGTTGTGTGTAAAAGGGGCAATTTATCGGAGTTTCAAAAAGGGTGATTATTGGCAGTATTTCTGAAACTGTGCAGTTTGTGAACTGTTTGCATGCTGCTGTGGTCAAAATGTATTGTGAGTGGACAAATAGCACCACTGTGAATGAGTAAATGTGAAAACTGAGGAGCATTATATGCTATTTATGTGAGAGATGAACATCAGCTAGGGAAGGTTGATTGATATGTTATAGTGGAGCAGCATACCACCAAACTAACCAAGGGGTTTCCAGACATGTGTCTAAAACAACAGTTCAGCAAACCCTACTGCTTATGGGGCTCCAAAGCAGATGGATTGTCACTGCTACTCTGCCAAAAAAGTTGCATCAGCAGAAAAGGATTTATTTTTGTGGCAGTACCAGAATTGGCCCTCTGCCAGTTGACAAAAGGTTGTCTTCTTTGATAAGACACATGTTCTACTTCAAATGGATGGGTGTTGGCGTGTCAGGTGAGAAACATCAGAGAACAAACACCCTGCAACTATTGCTAAAATCACAAGCTGGTGGTGGCAGCATTATGGTCTGGACAAGGTTTTTGTGGCATTCCCTGGTCCCACTCACCATGTGGAAGGCAATCTCAACCAATTTGGGTATAAATCCATCCTTGCAGATCATGTACACCCATACATGTTGATTATCTTCCCTGGGGTGAATGGGATATTCTAGCAAGACAATGCGACATGTCACATGGATCGCTCCTTCCTAGCTGACTTTAATCTCTCATATCAATAGCACATAGTGCTCTGCTGTTTCCACATTGCTTATTCTTAGTGGTGCCATTTTTCAGTGGTGCCATTTGTCACACTCACAATACATTTTCACGACAACAGAACACTCACAATTCACAAACTGCGCAGTTTCACAAATACTGCCACTCTTGATCAGAAAGCCAATAATCATTACTTTTTGCAACTCTGTAAATTGCCACTTTTACCAATGACAGTAAAGAGAGAAATGTGTGCAGACAGTCTATTGTACACATTATAGACCCACCAAGCCAGCTCACGACACATAACTTCCTTCATGAGCTACATGTTAGAGAGTAGGAAGTGATCGTAATAATGTGATTTGTCTGTGAACAGGGCAGTTTCTAGGGAATTTTACCAACAGGGCGAACATTAAAAAAGCGACCCCCCCAGTCAAATAACACTGACCTAAACAATGTTGCATAGCATGCAAAGCTCAGTAGCCACAACAATGAACAGGCTCAGATGACCACCCTCATGCTCAGATCACCGCCCCATGCTCAGATGACCACCCTAATGCTCAGATCACCCCCCATGCTCAGATGACCACCCATGCTCAGATGACCACCTTCATGCTCAAATCACCGCCCCATGCTCAGATGACCGCCCTATGCTCAGATGACCGCCCTATGCTCAGATCACCGCCCCATGTCCAGATCACCGCTCTTTCTCAGATCACCGCTCTTTCTCAGATCACCCCCTCATGCTCAGATCACCCCTTTCATGCTCAGATAACCCCCCTCATGCTCAGATCACAGCCCATGCTCAGATCACCCCCTCATGCTCAGATCACTGCCCATGCTAAGATGACACCCTCATGCTCAGATGATCACCCACGCTCAGACGACAGTCGGTCCATGTTCAGATGACACCACTCCCCCATGCTGAGATCATGTGGAGGGGGGGTAATTTGACATAGGGGAGATCTGATCATGGAGTGCCTGATTTTTAATGTGTGAGATGAGCACTGAGGGTGGTTATGGGGGTTATTTTGAGGGGGTCTGATGAGGATTTGGGGATCTTATCATACTACCCCCCCATGATCAGTATTTTAATAACAAAAAAACCCCTCTCTCCTCCAGGTATTTACTTTGCCCACATAGGACCTTGGCGCTTTCTACTCAGTGAGTTCATAGTTGAAAGCACAGCTGGGAGGAGCCAGGAAGGAAAGCTGGCCTCCTCTGCGATCCCCTGCCACTGCCAGCCAGAGGTAAATTAAAGCAGACGCAGCGCTTCCCTGCCAGCCGGCTGAGCCGGAGAGGTAATGTGATTAGCAGAGGCTTAGCTAGAGGTTCAGCACGGGGGGGCGAAACATACTTGAGTGGGAAGTGAGTGGCTTCCCAAACGCATGTTTCCAACTTCACAGGCACATACTACTAGTTGTACTGTTAAGTACAGTACAATAGACTTGCTACATACCCTAGTCTAAATACTCTACCACATAATGCAGTAAAATATAGGAGTAATAGGAGTAAAAAACAAGGGGACTCCTACGTTAAAGGAAACCTGTCCCCAGTTTTTACATCACTAAATAACAGTCCCCTGCCCCCATCAGACCTCAGATTAGCTTAATGTGCCCCCATCAGACCTCAGATCAGCGTATTGTGCCCCCATCAGACCTCAGATCAGCGTATTGTGCCCCATCAGACCCCCGATCATCAGAATGTGCCCCCATCAGACCTCAGATCATCAGAATGTGCCCCATCAGACCTCAGATCATCAGAATGTGCCCCCATCAGACCTCAGATCAGCTTAATGTGCCCCCATCAGACCTCAGATCAGCGTATTGTGCCGCCATCAGACCTCAGATCAGCCTACTGTGCCCCCATCAGACCTCAGATCAACAGAATGTGCCTCCATCAGACCTCAGATCAGCTTAATGTGCCCCCATCAGACCTCAGATCAGCTTAATGTTCCCCCATCAGACCTCAGACCAGCGTATTGTGCCCCCATCAGACCTCAGATCAGCATATTGTGCCCCCATCAGACCTCAGATCAGCAGAATGTGCCCCCATCAGACCTCAGATCAGCAGAATGTGCCCCCATTAGACCTCAGATCAGCCCACCCAGCCACATAAGGTTAAAATAAAAACCTTTCTTACCTGTCCTGCGCTGCGGCTGCCCTCCGTTCTGGCGCTCTGCTCTCTTCCCTGGCCCACGCACACTATGACATGACGCTGTGTCCATAATGGAAGCGCTCACTTGTATTCGCTCCCCTGCGGCTGGCCACCACGGTGCCCCCCTCTTCTCCTTAAGACACGCGCCCCGGGCGATCGCACCCCTCGCCGGTAATAGAAACGGCGCTGTCTGTGAATATGCTATAGGCAATTCTGAAATAATAGAAAAAGGTCCCTTTTCAGGATCATCAGTCAGAGCAAAGAACAGCTACAAAAACTTCTATTTCTCTCTTCAAAGCATCATTCCCATTTATTTCCAGATGTATGTTGTAAGACTTCCTTTTCGCTGTGACAGCACTGTAGGGGTAGCACTGCCAGGTTTTGGGGTTATTAAAGGCGGACATAAGTGATTAGCATAACCTTTTTCTCTGGGTTGATACAATTACAGATATACAAAAAAACAGTTATGACATTCCAAGACCCGTAAATGTTTTATTTTATCATGAATGAGGGCTTATTTTTGTGGGATGAGCTTTAATTTTTTTTCATACCATTTGGGGGTATAGACAACTTTTTGATCACTTTTTATTATAGTTTTGTGAGCTGAACAAAAAACTATTTATTACATTTTTTTAAATTGAGAAGCATCTGTCGGACCACCTCGATCATCGTGTTCATCCTTTGGATCCTCTCCCACACAATCTCCAGCAGCTGTGGGATGCACTACAGTCAGCATGGCTACAGTCTAGATACCTGTGACAACCTACCAGGACCTTACTGATTCACTCCTAGCCTGAGTAGCTGCTGTCCTTGCTGCACATGGTGGTTACTCTGGATATTAGTTGGTGGTTATAATTATATGACTCAACTGTATAGTATTCTAAAATGGACTGCCTCTCTACAATTTATTTTTTAGGTTGGATGCACCTTTGAGTTAATTTTGATGCACCTTTGAGTTAATACACAAAGTTTTTTAAGCTTTTTTAAACTATACTGTTTGATACATCTTAACACATTCTTAAGAAAATGAATTCCAGAAGGAGTATTTTTGAGAGTGTAGTTAATGATATCCCCAAGAAGTGTAATTATCCTTCATTTTCACTATGGTGCATCATGTGGATTCAGATATTCAGATCAGTGGGAGATTACACAAGGCATTTTAAAACCACATTAAAAGAACACTGTTCTTATATTACTTAATTACTATGTGATATCTGCAGATTTAATTGAGCTTTGGCGGGGGGTGGGGGGTGAATCACATGGATATTTTGTAGATGGAATGAAGGTCAACACTACATTTATCTTTATACTCTATAGGTATGTCAGTGAACATGCAATGTGCCATTGGACTAAAAGATTGGCAACAAATTTATAATTGTAAGTTGTGCATGAATGTATGTCCTGTATTGTACCAACTTATATAGAGAGGTTTTACCTAGGTATTCTCTCCTTCATTTTGTAATTCTATGCTGAACCAGATAGATATTTACTATTTTAATTTTGCTTTTATTCCATTTGAATGTTGTATAGCAATGTTGTAAATGATATAAAGCGAGTCTCTTCTCGTCTATTCTTCAACTATTTTGCAAGTGTTAGTCATTGTTATTGGTGCTGCTGTTGTTACTGTCAGTGGGAATGTTAATATAACCATACAATAGAATATACAAAAAATGGACAGAGCAAGTCATATAACATTTAAAATATGAAAGTCACTCTTGGTAGTTGACAGACTGTACTCTACAAGCAATACTGGTGCCCCAGGCAAACCCACTTGGGGTGAATTTGAGACATGGGGAGAGATTTACTTTCTCTGCCTAAAAGTAAGACAGGGCATATTTAGACAGGCAGTCATAAACCGTTCCAAATTTATCACAATGGATGATGCTGGATGACAAATCTGTTGCATCTTTAGACTGACTAGTCTAACTTTACTCCATCTATTTACAGGCCTAGTTATGCTCCAAAAATGATAAAAAATGTTGGTCCCAAACTCCCTTCTCTACAAAGTCATGCCCTCTTTCCTTTATTCCTCACTTTTGTTGTTGGAAGAGTTGCAAAAAGTGCCCAAACACTTAATAAATGTGGTGCAAAGCATGTACACTTTTTTGGTGCAAACTATGCCAGAACTCTGATACATTTTTGTAAGCATTTTGATAATTTCCCCCACCATGACTTCATTTTATAGATTGGTTCACAGATAACCTACTAAACCTCACTGATGATACGAGATATGTGGTATGATAACAACAAAGCTTTTGATGAAATTAAAAATGGAATTGTAACTCTAAGTTGATTTGAAACATTCCCTCTGGTGGGGTGTTTACCATGGATTCTAGGATATGGGGATCGATAAGCTTACATGCACCTGCTAAGCCTGTAAACTGTAAACCTACAGTTACAATGTATTACAATACAAAGTGGATTGTAATGCATTGTACCACCAATCAGGACATCAGAATTTTAAGTACTCTAATGTTACAAGGTAACAAAAAAACAGTTTTAGAATAATAAAAATATTAATGTTGCAAGTAATGAATGACCTTTTCCCACATCAAACCTTCTGCTGTTGAAAAAACTTAAAAAAAATTAAATATTGAAATATTGAATATTGCCACATCCATAATGACCTGCTCTATAAAAACATCACATGATCCATCTCATCAGGTGCCATAAATTTAAAAAAAAAGAAAATAAAAATTATACCCAATTTTTTGGTCACCTCACCTCCCAGAAAAGCATAATATCAAGCAATAAAAAAGTTGTATATACTCCAAAATAGTACTAATAGAAACATTAGCTCATCCTGAAAAAAAATAAGCACTCACATAAGACCATCCAATAACAAAACAAAAATATGAAAATGGCGACAGAAAATGTGATTTTCCTTGTTCAAAAATGACTTAATTGTGTAAAAGTAGCAAAGTATTATGTGTATTTATATATATATATATATATATATATATATATATATATAAAAATCCAAAAAACCACGGCAGCACTTGACAAAAATCAGTGGAGGTGCAAAGCCCTAGGTCCGACCAAGACCTAAGTACATAACATCAAAAAAGGGCAGCACTCTCACAATACAGTAGAAAAAACTTTAATTACCCCAGTGGGATGCAACGTTTTGGCTGCAAGTACAAACTTATCAAACAATAATTAATTCATCATGTGTCATTAGTGATAAAAAAAAGCCATAATATACATATTTCATAATTAACAGACAGTGACATAGTATAACACAGTGTAAAAAACTCCATATTAATTAAAAAAGTGAATTCATGTAATCCCAAATACATAATTTATCTTCTTTTGCATTAATTAATAAATAATACTCCAGGTGCTCTTGATATTTTCTTAATTATTATTATCACACTGGCCTGATCCATGTGGCTATCCAGGACGCTATGGCGGCACTGTCATGGAGTATACCGATGTCCGCGTTCCCCAGGTGTTACTGCGCATGTCAGAGAACATCCAGAACTATTACATGACGCTGTTGACGCTCCGTGAAGACTGCATGCGCAGTGCGCCCTATGTCAGTTCAATTCTCATGTTAGGTATTGGCAAGCACTCCGGGTATGTAGCGCATGCGTAGTTGAAAGCAATGACCGAGGCAGCCATATTACTAGTGGTCAATCGGCAGACTCTTGCCCTTATGACCCACAAAGTTCTTCTGTGATTTCACAGCAGATCGGGGGAATATGGAATATACAGTGGGGGCTATAGGAGGCAGACCTCTATAAAGGAATAAGCATCCCAGCACCATGCCCCTACAGCCGCAGCGCCATCTCACTAAACAGCGAGATCGCCCGCCGGCATCAGGCAATAACCACCATAGCAATCCATTCTATCCCAGCTGCTGAATAGTATATTCGCTGCACGGGGCACAATATTATTGAAATAAACTTAAAAAATAAATAAAGAATAAAACCACAAGGGGGCATCATTTCTATCTGTTGATGCAATTCTCATCGTACATTGCTCCACAGCAGACGAGATGGTACGTGCAATCGCCAAGCGACCTTCATAGCCACATGGAACCTGTCAGAGAAAAGAAAAAGGAAAAAAGAAAAATATAAATAAAGTAACAAATACCTATAATATAGGAAAATACTTCTATTACAGAAAAGCCACTTAATACACAGGAAGATGTACAAAGGTACACCACAGAGAAAATCCAGGGCAACCAGTCTACAATAATATCCCCAATTTATAATCCACATTAAGACCTAAAGGATACAGTGTGGACAATCTATGTATCCATTGTAATTCTTTGCTTAACAGCAACTTGGTACGATCCCTCGTCGCAATAGGGGGACATGATCAATAATCATGAATCTCAACTGATGTTCAGTATGCTTCTGTTCAGTGAAATGTCTAGAAACAGGTAAGTCTAACCTTTTTTTTCGGATAGTGTACCGGTGGAAATTCAGTCTGGTTTTCAAATCCAGCGTGGTTTCGCCCACATATAAGAGTTGACACGGACAAATCAGTAAATATATGACGAAGTCAGAGTTACATGTCAATTAGTGTCGAATAGAGTAGGTTTTACCCGTGCTCGGGTGTGTGAACTGACCCCCCTTCACCATAAGCCTACAGTTCACACACGATAAGCAGGGGTAACAACCCAACCTGCGCAGTTGTAGGTACGTTTGTCTTGATCCCTTAGAGGACCCCACATCAGAGTGGACCAATTGGTCTCCTATATTCCGGGCCCTACGATAGGAGCAGATAGGGGGGTATATACCCTTGTATCCATAGACCCCAAATTTGAAATTGCACGACAGATCAAGTCACTTCTTACAGCTGCGTTCTCTGGTGGTATTATTGATAGTGAAATGGAAAGGTTTCTGGTTATTGATTTTCCGGTTACATCGGTTATATATGGTTTGCCAAAAATTCACAAGACACTAATTGACCCACCAGGGCGCCCCATTGTATCGGGCACTGGTTCCATATTTTCCAATATTGCCATATTTTGGATCATATTTTACGGAGATATGCAGTGGAAGCAAAATCATATATACAGGATACTACTGATTTCCTTTTGAAGTTACAACATATTGATTTGTCTGAATGTTCCAATATCCTTTTGGTTTCATTTGATGTTGTATCTTTATACACATCAATTGACCATGATCGGGGTATAGCGGTAGTTGCTCGATATTTACAGGACTCTGGGTATACCACAGAATGTCAAACATTTATTATAGAGCTATTGGATGTTATCCTTAGAAAAAAACTATTTTCTTTTCCAGGATCACTCTTATGTTCAGGGCAAAGGCGTGGCAATTGGGTCTCATGTAGCCCCAACTTATGCCAATATGTACATGCGACATTTGGAGGAAGATGTTGTCTCTGTATCCCACCACTTCACCCATGTGGTGGAGTGGTGGAGATACATTGACGACATCTTCCTCCTATGGCAGGGGTCTCTAGACGAGCTGTCTGAATTTCACTCTTTTCTCAACCAAATTGATCCAGGAGTTAAGTTTACGGTTGTGCATTCTGATACCAATATTCAGTTCCTTGACACAATGGTCTCTTTGGTTGATCATAGACTGAGTACAAGTTTATTAATTAAACCGACAGACAGGAATTTGCTTCTACACTACAGCAGCAGACACCCGTACAACATGATTAAACACTTACCTTATTCCCAAATGTTGAGGGTAAGGCGTATTGTGTCTGAGGACACAGCCTTGCCCGAAACATTACAAACTATGGCTAATAAGTTCCTACAGAGAGGGTATCCCCCTTCTCTGGTTCAGTCACAACAACAAAGGGTATCACATTTAGACAACAGACATTACAGTCCTAGACGCATAAACGTTTGTTTTTTGTACAGTATCTACATACACGGAGCAATCTAAAGTCATCAATGACGTTATACGCAGACATTGGTCATTACTCAAGAGGGGACATGATGATATTGAGGAATTTAGTCCCCCCCTATCTGCTCCTATCGTAGGGCCCAGAATATAGGAGACCAATTGGTCCACTCTGATGTGGGGTCCTCTAAGGGATCAAGACAAATGTACCTACAACCGCGCAGGTTGGGTTGTTACCCCTGCTTATCGTGTGTGAACTGTAGGCTTATGGTGAAGGGGGGTCAGTTCACACACCCGAGCATGGGTAAAACCTACTCTATTTGACACTACTTGACATGTAACTCTGACTTTGTCATATATTTACTGATTTGTCCGTGTCAACTCTTATATGTGGGCGAAACCACGCTGGATTTGAAAACCAGACTGAATTTCCACCGGTACACTATCCGAAAAAAAAGGTTAGACTTACCTGTTTCTAGACATTTCACTGAACAGAAGCATACTGAACATCAGTTGAGATTCATGATTATTGATCATGTCCCCCTATTGCGACGAGGGATCGTACCAAGTTGCTGTTAAGCAAAGAATTACAATGGATACATAGATTGTCCACACTGTATCCTTTAGGTCTTAATGTGGATTATAAATTGGGGATATTATTGTACACTGGTTGCCCTGGATTTTCTCTGTGGTGTACCTTTGTACATCTTCCTGTGTATTAAGTGGTTTTTCTGTAATAGAAGTATTATCCTATATTATAGATATTTGTTACTTTATTTATATTTTTCTTTTTTCCTTTTTCTTTTCTCTGACAGGTTCCATGTGGCTATGAAGGTCGCTTGGCGATTGCACGTACCATCTGGTCTGCTGTGGAGCAATGTACGATGAGAATTGCATCAACAGATAGAGATGATGCCCCTTTGTGGTTTTATTCTTTATTTATTTTTTAAGTTTATTTCAATAATATTGTGCCCCGTGCAGCGAATATACTATGCAGCAGCTGGGATAGAATGGATTGCTATGGTGGTTATTGCCTGATGCCGGCGGGCGATCTCTCTGTTTAGTGAGATGTCGCTGCGGCTGTAGGGGCATGGTGCTGGGATGGTTATTCCTTTATAGAGGTCTGCCTCCTATAGCCCCCACTGTATATTCCATATTCCCCCGATCTGCTGTGAAATCACAGGAGAACTTTGTGGGTCATAAGGGCAAGAGTCTGCCGATTGACCACTAGTAATATGGCTGCCTCGGTCATTGCTTTCAACTACGCATGCGCTACATACCCGGAGTGCTTGCCAATACCTAACATGAGAATTGAACTGACATAGGGTGCACTGCGCATGCGCTGTCTTCACGGAGCGTCAACAGCGTCATGTAATAGTTTTGGATGTTCTTTGACATGCGCAGTAACACCTGGGGAACGCGGACATCGGTATACTCCATGACAGTGCCGCCATAGCGTCCTGGATAGCCACATGGATCAGGCCAGTGTGATAATAATAATTAAGAAAATATCAAGAGCACCTGGAGTATTATTTATTAATTAATGCAAAAGAAGATAAATTATGTATTTGGGATTACATGAATTCACTTTTTTAATTAATATGGAGTTTTTTACACTGTGTTATACTATGTCACTGTCTGTTAATTATGAAATATGTATATTATGGCTTTTTTATCACTAATGACACATGATGAATTAATTATTGTTTGATAAGTTTGCACTTGCACTTTATGTATTAATACTTTGTGTGTATTCACTTACCACTGCTTGAGAAAGGCTCTAGATGTGAGCCGAAATATCGCATCCCACTGGGGTAATTAAAGTTTTTTTCTACTGTATTGTGAGAGTGCTGCCCTTTTTTGATGATATATATATATAATTGGTATCTCTGTAATTGTACTGATCAGCAGAATAAAGTCAACATGTTATCCTTCCTGTACAGTGTACTCAGTAAAAGCAAAACCCAAAAAGCAATGGTGGAATTGTTGCCTACTTCAAAAAAGAGAAACAAAAAGTGATTAAAAAGTCTTATGTACTCCAAAATAGAACCAATAATAATGGCAACCCATCCCACAGAAAATAAGCTCTGTTAAGAGAAAAAGAAAATGTATGGTTCACAGAAAAAAATATACTGGTACCTTATAGGCTTATCGAAAGCAACATGAAATCAAAATTTGCACTGGAAAAGCCAAATGGTGGTCTTTCATCTCCATAACCTGCAACTTACCCAAACAGTAGTTTACCTCCATGGAACCCACCTAACCATTTAAAGTGAGTCTGTCACCACTATATGACCATATACAGCGCTTACATGGCTCTGTTGCACACCTACACATGAATGTAATGGTAATTTTGTTATTTTCTTTAGACTTGCAGATGCAGGAAAACGCTGTTTAATTCATATGCAAATAAGAACTCACAAGTGCCCAGGGGCGGTGTTCACTGTGTAAGAGCCCAGGCTGCTCTGCCTTCTTTCATGGTTACTCCTCCCCAGCCTCTGCCTTTGCCCTCCCTCCTTGTATGACACAAGGGAACACAGGCAGACAGGGGTACTCGCATGTGTAACTTCGACATCAGCCAGTGGCAGCTCATACGTGAAACGTGCCATTTGCTCAGGTTTTTTGAGGAGGCCACTTTTTTGTCAGTCACTAGGACTACGGGACAAATTATGTCATGCCACTCCTTCATGTCCAGGAGCAGATGCTGATAAATCTGGCTGGCCAGGGGACAGGAGATGTGTAGGCTACATTTTAGGGCCACCTGAGCCCTGTGGTGGCTGAAATGGTAGAAAAGGAGGAGGAGGAGTACATTAACGTTCAGGAATTGTATACAGAAATAGGAAGTTTATCTGCCCAATTGACAAGGGAGGAACAGGAGGAGCATAAGGAGCTAGAGGGTAACCAGACAGATGAACCCCGATAGACCGTGGTAGTATGCATTGGAGATGAAAGCAGGGAGTTGCTTGTGTAGTGCTTGAGGAATGACTACCGGCTCACCACAATGTTAGACCCTCACTACCGGACCAAAATGGGGACCTTTTTTACACCTGTTGAGAAGGATGAAAATCTCAGCTACTATCGAGACTTTCTATGTATTCGATTGGTTGCTGCCCATGTACACAATCTCCCACCCTCACAAATGCTTGACCAGGGGGACCCTCTGTGCTCCATCAGCAGTAACCAGGTCCATCAGCAGTAACTTTAGTCTCCAGTCTCTGATGAGCACGTTTCTTCACCAGCCTACTGAAGAAACCACGCAGCAGCAGGACATGGAAAAGAACCTGAACTAACAGGTGGTGGCATACTTGGAGTGCACCCTGCCACCCCAGATCCAAAATCTCCTGGGCAGCCAAACTTGATTTGTGGCCACAACTGGCCAAATTTGTCCTGAACAGGCTTTCTTGCCCATCCAGTAGTGTGGCATCAGAGTGGGTGGGGGGCATAGTTTCCCCAAGGACAACTCACCTTTCAGCAGGAAATGTTGAGAGACTGACCTTTGTAAAGATGAACCAGCTAGGATTTCCACACACCGGTGCCTGATGCATCAGACTAGATCATTCTGGCAGTAATGTTCTGACTGCAGTGTGCTGCCACACCAGAAGATTGGAGAAAATGGCCAGTTATGTCTGGCCATGTGCTTCAGCTATTATCCTCATGCTACCACCAGCCTGATGCCACACACCTGCTGTCTCTGCTGCCATCTTTTCCTACTGCCACCTACCATCTTGTGCTGTTACTGGCACTGCTGTTGCCCACCTCCCCACTCGGTGACAAGGCCACTATGTTGACTACTCACGTTGTTGCCCCCTCACCACTCTGTGAAGGGGCTATTATGTTGACTCCTCATGCTGTTGCCACCCTTACCACTTTGACTGGGCTACTATGTTGACTCCTTATGCTGTTGCCATGCTCACCACTGTGTGGCTGGGCCACAATGTTGACTCCTCAATCTGAAGCCACCCTCCCACTATGTGATTGGACCACTGTGTTGACTCCTCATTCTGTTGCCATGCTCCCGCCTCTGTGACTAGGCCACTATTTTGACTCCTCATGTTGTTGCACCCTCACCATTCTGTGACAGGGGCACTAATGTCCCTGTTTGGCCTTGCTAACATTTTTTTTAATCAGATAATTTTTATTGAAAGAAAAATGACTTTCTCTTTTCTTTTTTGTAAACACAATACAGTAATAACAAGACAATAAAGTGCTTTACAGGATTATATCACCGATCCTATATGTACGATTGACAGCAGATTACAATCAATATAAATAGAGGCTCACCCCTTACATATACAAGGTTAAACCATATTAGGGGAATAGGACCACACAGCAAACAGTCGACCCATCCCAACATCCCTACATTCCAACAAGAGAGTTACAGCAGGACCAGACAACACAAAATTCACCTCCTCAGCCCCTGGCCTTGCTAACATTACCATTTATTTTACTATTCTTTTTATCTGTCAGAAGAACCGAAAAATGAAAAACACAATGGATCCTGTCTTTGGAGCATCAATAAGGCCTCTATCATGGTCAGAATTTAGCATAAGGATTTCATCATGATTTGAAAGCCAAAAGAAGGAGTGGCTCCAAAACACAGAAGAGAAATATTTCCATCACATGTCATCTCTGTTTTGGACCCACTACGTTTTTTCCTTACCAATACTGATCAAATACTAATGCAAAAAAAGTGACCAAATAGTAACCGTGTGATAGAAGCCATTAAAGTCTTGCATGCAGGACTTCTTTGCCATATGAATAAAACCAATTTCAGAGGCAAATGGTCAAAACTCATGCAAATTGAGCATGAGGCCTCAATCACACGGTCAGTATTTTGCATCAGAATTTGATCATGATTTGGAAACCAATACCAGGAGTGGGTCCAATACACAGAAGACATGCAAATATTTCAATCCCATGTTATATCTGTTTTGGACACACTCCTGTTTTTTTTGCGTTATCAATATTGATCAATTAATGACTAAACACTGACGGTGTGAAGACGGATGCTCAAAAGACAGGATCTGTTTTTTTGGGGGTTGTTCTTCTGACAGATCAGAAGAAGGTCAAAATAAACAGTGGCATCAACAAAAACTTCCTGCTAACACCTTCTCCAGTCATGTAGCCACTACTTGTATTAGGGTGTAACTGAACACGTTCTCTAGAAATCTATGTGGAATCAGCAGACGGTGTAAAAGGAGACAGCTCTTTTACTCTGTAGTAGAATCTTGGTCGCTGCATGGTTAAGTACATTATACCTGATGCTATACCTGACCGGTAAGGCTGAGTTCACACTTCAGTTATTTGGTCAGTTCTTGACTAATAACTGACCAAATAAGGGAAGTGATTATAAACTGATTCTAAGAGTGACGCCTATCACCTGCCTATCATAGTGTTTCACTACCACAGCAGGCTAGCTATGCATGTTTCTGTGATACACAGTCATGTACACTGAGATACACTCTGCCTGCAAGCTGGGAAATAGCTGATTTATAATGCGCTTTGTGACAAATTAATTCAGACTTAATCAAATTTTTGGGAAAAATTTGTCAAAACGTCCTAATCGAATTTTTGAAAACTTTGTTCATCTCCAGCCACTACCATTACTCCTACACAGCCGCACATTTTCTGCCTTACCAGTACTACTGTTACTACCTATACACAACCACAAATCTTCTTGCTTGTCTGTTAGGCTCTGTGTTGTGCTGCTACTGCTGCTGCTACTATGGCTGTCACTGTTATCCGTACATAACTTACCGCTTCCCCATTCACATTAGGAGAGGTTTAGACATTGCTTAAAGAAAATTAACTTAGTCAACCTTGTGTTTACCCATAAATATGTATGTCAGTGTCAAATTTTTTAACTTTTGCTGTCCTTGGAGATCTCAGAGTGTCATGTACCAATTTTCTGCAAATTTACAAATATACAAATTTTTGACTGATTTGTTAGAATCAGACTCAAAACAAATTTCAAGAAATTTGCTCATCTCTATTGCAGGAGTAATCATGATTATACAGGTTTTTTTTTTTCAGATGACGTTACTTCCTATTTCTAGACCTTTGAAGACACTACCCAAATTAATAGAAGTACTGTCTACATATGTCTGCATATCCAGTGAACAAGTTAAAACCTCCATGTCAGATATTTTGCATTACATTGTCCTGTGCCAGATGTGTACGTTTCGGCAGTACATTCTTATGGCCGCTAAGACATATGTAGCCACCAGCTGCAGGTCGCCAACTGTTTCTATATCTGTGATAATTCAGAGAGTTAATAGAATTCTACTCTACAAGAATATTAATGCAATCCTGCCTAATAACAGGGTACAGTATGATAAGGTCCTTTGATTGCATATATGCAACCACCTAGCTTGGCCGATTATTTAAACCTTTAAGAAGAAAGTACTGTAAAACCTTTCCAGTGCCCTCTACCTATGGGATCTTCTTTATAGCTCCTTTTTTTTTTTTTTTTTTTTTTACATATGTCCTTGGATATCTAGTGCTATCTTCATATTTCCAGTCAAACTCACTATGTATCTTAAAGAAGTTATTCAAGAAAAGATATTTATGACTTATCCTTAGGATAGTTCATCAGTATCATATCAGCAGTGGTGTGACATCCGGGATCCTCGACGATCAGTTGTTAGAAGAATCAGTGAAGAAAAGTGAAGACAGCATCCATAATGCAGTGAAAAACGATCCTTGTATTCCATGGTTACACCCTAGTACATGCTACGTTTCGGCTGTACGTCAGCCCTTCTAAAGCATTTTTCCGCATCGTTCATTTTTGGCGCCTATAACATCAGCCAATCACAAGCCAGGAGACTCTGCGGTACACCCAGCATCACGTGGGGCCCTTACATGTCGATAGCAGGGGTTAACTGGCCTGATCAGGTGACCCAGGAATATACTAGTGACTTGCCGCGGTGCTCGGCTCAGATGCCGTCTGGATGTTGTTAGGGGTAGAGCTGCTGTGTTTCAGGGAGAGTGTTAGGGCCTGCATTTAGTTCTCTGTTAGGCAGGAATCACCCACAAAGAACCCAACAGCCCTTCTAAGGGCTACAAGAAATTTTTTTTGTCTCCTGGCTTGGCTGGCAGGCTGGCACTAGTAGTGCAGCTATTGCCATATATAACCCCTTTTTTTTTTTACTGTTATATCTCAGTGATACAAATCCATTTCACACAGCAGTAGGAACCATTCTGTGTGTCACAGTTCAGTACACTCACTCCAATCCGTATTTTCTGTCCAGGTGACACTTTCTGTACGTCACTTAATACAACCAGGTCTTTTGCTTCCACGTATATAGTTTGATCCCAAAAATCTCTGTGCGACATTTGTCTGGGTCGCAGTCAAAATAGCCACCGTCAGCAGGGTGTCAGTTAGCTCTACGATAGTTTCTGCACATGTTGTTTTAGCTCAGTGATACAAATCCATTTCACACAGCAGTGTGGAACCATTCTGTGTGTCACAGTTCAGTACACTCACTACAATCCATATTTTCTGTCCAGGTGACACTTTCTGTACGTCACTTAATATAACCAGGTCTTTTGCTTCCACGTATATAGCTTGATCCCAAAAATCTCTGTGCGACATTTGTCTGGGTCGCAGTCAAAATAGCCACCGCCAGCAGGGTGTGGAGGATGAGTAGACACGGTTGTCAGACAGTGGTGAAGTTGTTGTTAGGGCAGGATGTCCGAGGGGGGAGCAGACGGAGGAATCGGAGGATGACGAGGTGACTGACCCAAGCTGGGTTGATAAGCCGAGTGAAGACAGTGCTTCTGAGGCGGAGGCGAGTGCTGCACCAGAACAGGTTGGAAGAGGCAGTGGTGTGGCCAGAGGGAGAAGCAGGGCCAGAGCTGGTGCATCAGCAGCAACTGTTTTACGTAGTGAAGCTCCCGTGGCGAGGCCTAGATGTTTGCAAGTCTGGAGGTTCTTTAAAGAAAGTGAGGATGACCGACGGACTGTGGTGTGCAACCTGTGCCACACCAGGATCAGCAGGGGTGCCACCACTACTAGCCTAACCACCACCAGCATGCGCAGGCATATGAGTGCTAAACACCCCACAGTCAATGAAACCAAGGCCGTTCACCACCTCCCGCGGGTCACACCACTGCTCCTTCCCCTGTGTCACTCGCTTTCTCTGCTAGTCAACCCCCTGCCCAGGACCCCGGCACGAGCGCCTCCCACCAGAAAACCACACCTTCGCCTCCACGATCCTCCACAGCGTCCACCAATGTGTCCCAGCGCAGCGTTCAGCTGTCTTTACAGCAGACGCTGGAGCGCAAGGAGAAATACAGTTCCACCCACCCACATGCCCAAGCCCTCAACGTCCACATCTCCAAATTGCTGAGCCTGGAGATGCTGCCCTATAGGCTGGTAGAGACCGAGGTTTTTCGCAATCTCATGGCAGTGGCTGCCCCTCGGTATTCGGTCACAGACGCCACTATTTTTCCCGATGTGCCGTCCCAGCCCTACACCAGCATGTGTCACAGAACATCATCCGTGCCCTGACCAACGCTGTTTCTGAGAAGGTCCACCTAACCACGGACACGTGGACAAGTGCTGCCGGGCAGGGACACTATATATCACTGATGGCACATTGGGTTAACTTGGTGGAGGCTGGGACCGAGTCTAACCCTGGGGCCGCTCATGTACTGCCCACACCGAGGATTGCGGGGCCTACCTCGGTCACGGTCTCTCAGACGTACTATGCTTCCTCCTCCGACCTCTCCTCCTCCTCCACCTCCTCCTCCGAATTACCATCCATGGGCACGGCACCTTCAGTCTGTAGCCCTAGGCGCAGCAGCAGTGCCGCGGGTAAGCGCCAGAAGGCGGTGCTCAAACTGCTGAGCTTAGGTGACAAAAGGCACACCGCCCAAGAGCTGTTACAGGGCATCACGGCGCAGACCGATGTGTGGCTGGCACCGCTGAACCTCAAGCCAGGCATGGTTGTGTGTGACAAAGGGCGTAACCTGGTGGCGGCTCTGCAACTCGGCAGACTGACACATGTGCCATGCCTGGCCCACGTGTTCAATCTAATAGTTCAGCGGTTCCTCAAGACATACCCCAATCTGTCTGATTTGCTCACCGCAAGTCAACCACAGATGCTGCCACTCTCAGGGCAGCGCAGCGCCGCCTACAACTGCCCGCTCATCGACTGTTGTGCGACGTGCCCACGAGATGGAATTCGACATTAAACATGTTATCCAGAGTTTACCAGCAGCGCAGAGCGATTGTAGACTGCCAGATGTCAATTTCCACCAGAACTGGTAGTCAGGTCAGTCAGATTCCTCAAGTCTACAATGAGGAGTGGACGTGGATGTCTGATATCTGCCAGGTGTTGAGCAACTTTGAGGTGTCAACACTGATGGTCAGCGGCGATGCCGCCATTATCAGCCTCACCATCCCGCTGCTTTGCCTGTTGAAAAACTCACTGCTCAGCATCAAGTCGGATGCTTTGCACTTGTCACAAGAGATGGTGGAGGAAGATACGTCACTTGATAGCCAGAGCACCCTCAGGTCTGTTTCTCAGCGCGTATCGGAGTAGGGAGATGAGGATGAGGAGGAAGAGGAGGAGAATGTCGGCGAGACAGTAGAGGGTACCAGTGCTCAGTCCTTAACTCTTTAACGTGTATGGGCTGAAGAGGAGGACTTGGAGGAGGAGGAGGAAATGGAGAGTCAGGCCAGTGAGGAGAGGGAATTCTTGCGTGTCGGGACTCTGGCGCACATGGCAGACTTCATGTTAGGCTGCCTCTCCCGTGACCCGGGAGAGGAGGTGAGCAGGCAGCTTGTCCAGCACTGGCAGGGGAACGCTCTCCAAGGCCTTTGCCAGTTTTATGTCACCCCAGCAAGACACTGTCACCTGTCCCCAGTCTAGGCAGAGTAGGGGGGAGCTGTACAGAAAGATGGTGAGGTAGTACCTAGCTGACCATACCAACGTCCGTAGCAATCACTCTGCTCCATACAACTACTGGGTTTCAAAGCTGGACACGTGGCCTGAACTGGCGCTGTACGCCTTGGAGGTGCTGGCCTGCCCTGCCGCTAGCATGCTGTCAGAGCGGGTATTCAGTGCAGCTGGTGTCGTCATCACCGATAAGCGTACACGCCTGTCAACTGACAGCGCTGACAGGCTGACGCTTATTAAAATGAACAAAGCGTGGATTTCACCGGAATTCAAATCTCCTCCGGGGGAGAGCAGCTAAAGATTAACATTACTTATGTATCCGATTCCTCTTCTCTACTCCTCCTACTCCTTCTCCTCCTCCATGTCGTCTTTGCCTAACGCTGACCAAAAAAACGCCATTTTTTAGAGGTCCAACTGGCACTCTTTTACCACAATTTTTCAGGAGGGCCCCCTACAGGCCCTCTCTTCAAATAATTTTTCCAGAGGTCCACCTACAGGCCCTCTCTCCAAACAATTTTTCCGGAGGTCCACCTACAGGCCCTCTCTCCAAACAATTTTTCCGGAGGTCCACCTACAGGCCCTCTCTCCAAACAATTTTTCCGGAGGTCCACCTACAGGCCCTCTCTCCAAACAATTTTTCCGGAGGTCCACCTACAGGCCCTCTCTCCAAACAATTTTTCCGGAGGTCCACCTACAGGTCCTCTCTCCAAACAATTTTTCCGGAGGTCCACCTAAAGGCCCTCTCTCCAAACAATTTACGTCTTTTTCCTATCTTTCTCTCTCTCCAAACTATTTTTCCGGATAGCTGCCATATACGGTAATAAACTGAGAAGAATACAGAGAACACATGCCACACTT
>ONZH01000943.1:0-16503 GCA_900303285.1 Rhinella marina
GAGTTGCCGCCCTGCGGCGCGCTGATCGGGCGGGTGCAGGAGCTGCGCCCGCCCGATCAGCTGCGGTGAACCGGCTGTGCCCAGTAGCCAGACCCCTGCTGCGTATTAACCCTCAATGTGACCGCGGCACATGCGATGCGGGCGGAAGGGGGGTCCATCGGGTCCCCGTGCTGCTGTGACGGGGACCCGATGGCTTGGATAGCAGCCCGATGCCTTCCTTAGGCATCGTGGCTGCTATCCCTGTGTGCCTGTGCGATCCAGCCCTCTGGATCGCACAGGAAGCAGGCTGTAAGGGGATCAGACCCCCAAAGGTTAAATAAAGTGGAAAAAAAAAGTGAAAAAAAAAGTTTTACAAAAAATAAAAGTTTCAAGTAAAAAAAAAAGTACACTTTTCCCAAAATAAAGTTTAAAAAAATTGTAAAAAAAAGGGGAAAAAAGAAAAGTATACATATTAGGTATCGCCGCGTCTGTATCGACCGGCTCTATAAAAATATCATATCATCCACCCCGCCAGGTGAACGCAGTAAAAAAAAAAAAAAAAAAAAACAGTGCCAAAACAGCCATTTTTTGGTCACCTTCCCTTACAAAAAGTGTAATAGCAGGTGATCAAAAAGGCGTATTTAACCCAAAATGGTACCAATCAAACCGTCATCTTGTCCCGCAAAAATGATACCCTACCTGAGACAATCGCCCGAAAAATAAAAAAATATGGCTCTCCGAAAATGGCAACACAAAAAAAAAAGATTTTATTCTGTTCAAAAATAAATCTAATGTGTAAAACTTTCCAAAAATAAAAAAGTTAGACATATTTGGTATCGCCACGTCCGTAACAACCTGCTCTATAAAAATATTACATGAGATAGCCCCCCAGGTGAATGCTGCAAAAAATAAAAAAAATTAAAAACTATGCCAAAACAACCATTTTTTTCCCTCTTGCCTCACAAAAAGTGTAATAGCAGGCGATCAAAAAGGCGTATTTAACCCAAAATGGTACCAATCAAACCGTCATCTTGTCCCGCAAAAATGATACCCTACCTGAGACAATCGCCCGAAAAATAAAAAAATATATGGCTCTCTGAAAATGGCAACACAAAAAAAAAAGATTTTATTCTGTTCAAAAATAAATCTAATGTGTAAAACTTTCCAAAAATAAAAATGTTAGACATATTGGGTATCGCCGCGTCTGTAACAACCTGCTCTATAAAAATATCACATGATTTGCCCTCTATGGTGAATGCTGTAAAAAAAAATTTAAAAAAACCATGCCAAAACAGCTATTTTTTTCACCTTGACTCACAAAAAGTGTAATACCAAGCAATCAAAAAGTCTTATGTACCCCAAAATGGTACCAATGAAAACATCAGCACATCCCGCAAAAAATGAGCCCCCACATAAGACAATAACTCAAAAAAATAAAAATCAGTGGCTCCCGCAAACCATTTCATCAAAATCTGTGTTGTAAAATCCATATGGCTCTCCTTATGTTTTGAGTCCTGCCATGTGCCCCCACATCAGTTTACCACGACATATGGGGTGTTGCTGTATTCAGGAGAAAATGGGTAACAAATTATGGGGTGCTTTTCTCCTGTTAACCCTTATGAAAATAAAAAAATTTGGGGCAAAAACAACATTTTATTGGAAGAAATGAAATTTTTCATTTTCACAGCCAAGTGTTTCCAAATTCTGTAAAACACTTAGGGGGTCAAAGTGGCCAGTACCCCCCTTAATATATTCGTTGAAGGGTGTAATTTCCAAAATGGGGTCACTTTTTGAGGGTTTCCACTGTAGAGGTACGTCAGGGTCTCTCAATTACAAAATGGTGCCTAAAAACTATTCTAGCAAAATCTGCCTCCAAAATCCATATGGCACTCCTTTACTTCTGACCACTGCCACAAACCCATAAAGACGTTTACCACCACATATGGGGTATTTCTGTAAACTGCAGAATCAGAGCAATGTATATTGAGGTTTAGTTTGCTGTTAACCCTTACTGTGTCACAAGAAAAAAATTATTAACATGAATAATCTACCAAAAAAGTGAAATTTTGAAATTTCACCTCCATTTTCCTTTAATTCTTGTGGAACACCTCAAGGGTTAACAAAGTTTGTAACAGCAGTTTTTTATAATTTGAGGGGTGTAGTTTCTAAAATGGGGTCATTTATGGGTGGGTTTCATTATGTAAGCCCCTCAAAATCACTTAATATCTGAATTGGTGCTTAAAAAAATGGTTTTGGAAAATTTGGTGAAAAATTGAAAAATGGCTTCTAAACTTCTAAGCCTTCTAACGTCCTAAAAAAGTAAAATAACATTTATAAAATGATTCCAACATAAAGTAGACATATGGGGAATGTAAAATAATAACTATTTTTGGAGGTATTACTATGTATTTTGAAAGTAGAGAAATTGAAATTTGGAAATGTTTCCAAATTTTTGGTAAATTTGGTATTTTTTTATAAATAAAAATGAAATATTTTGCCAAAATTTACTACTGTCGTGAAGCACAATATGTGACGAGAAAACAATCTCAGAATGGCCTGGATAAGTTAAAGCGTTCCAAAGTTATTACCATATAAAGTGACACATGTCAGATTTGCAAAAAATGGCCTGGGCAGTAAGGTGAAAACAGGCCCGGGGTTGAAGGGGTTAATATTGTGGAACATCCAGTTTTCCTTTAATTGGGCTCACCTGGCAAACTAATTATCACAGGTATCTGCGATTGATTTCAGTAATCCAAAGAGCTCTGAGACACAATACCATCAATGAGTTTCATTGAAAAACAAAAAATGGAATCTTTATGACACTTAAAGAGAACCTGTCATCTCCGAAACACCCCCTGAACTAGAATAAGTGGTGTATAATGTAAGTGATGCTGAATCCGATTATGTAAGCTTTATCTTTATACTCACTTCTATTCCAACGCTGTGCTCCCACAAACCAGCTGTAAAATGCATTGAGAGGACTCTTCTTTGAGTCCTCCCCATTATGTGAGTGAGCACTGGAGTCCAGTGAGTGCATTTTACTGCATGTTTGTTGGAGTGCAGCATCAGAATGGAAGTGAGTATGAAGATAAAACTTACATATTTGGATTCAGCACCATTTAGACTATACACCGCTTACTCTAGTTCAGGGGGTGTTTCGGAGATGACAGGTTCCCTTTAAATCCAATTTGCATAATAATTTGGAACATGGTGTAGAATGGCCAGGAATTTTGAAATACTGGCATTCAGGGCCAGGTTCGCGGGTGGGTAAGGGGTTACTTCCTCTTTCTCTCCAGTGTTGGGGATGGACAGCTAAGTGCTTCCATTGGACAGTATGGAGATGCTCGGTGACACTGGTGGTGGTGTTGCTGTCACATCATCTGTTTGCTGGGTGCGAGGTGGCCCTGTCGCTCCAGAGGGGGAGGAAGAAGCAGAGACCGCAGCAGAAGAGGGAGCAGGAGAAGCCTCAGATCTTTTGTGGTTTTTCAGGTGTCTACTCCACTGCAGCTTGTGGCCCTGCGTGACCCCCACCTCTTCCTCCAAACTGCACGTCACTGGCATGACCTGGATGCCATGTGAGGTCTAGTACCTCATTATCCTCCTCATCATCTTTCAACCACTCCTCACCCCTGCAGTCCTGGCTGGTATGCACATTGCAGAAAGCCACAGCTGTTGACACCTGTTGACACCTGTGTTCCTCATTCTCAAACATAAGTGGTTGGGCATCATTGCACTCAATCTCGTCCATTTCTGGGGCAGGGCTGAGTGGATGGCCCACGGAATGCTGCGAATGCTGCATGACTTGGAGCTCAGCAGGGTTTTCAGCAGGGGACTGGGTGGAAGACAAAGTGAAGGAACTGGAGGCACTGTCAGCCATCCAATCTACCTCCTCTACTTGTACTGGCCTCTCCATTCGTAGAGCAGTATTCAGGACTACAAAATGACGCAATACCTCCTGTCGCCTGCGTGCACCAAAAGAAGGTGTTTCATTTGGGCACAGAGCTGGCACAGATCTACAATGTCCTCTCCCTACAGCAGCAGTACCATGACCATGGCCACGTCTCCTAGTTAATGCTCCTCTCATTTTACAGTCACCCACCAAACTGGCTGAGAGACAAACAATTACACTCACCAGCCACTTTATTAGGTACACCTGTCCAACTGCTCGTTAACACTTAATTTCTAATCAGCCAATCACATGGCGGCAACTCAGTGCATTTAGGCATGTAGACATGGTCAAGACAATCTCCTGCAGTTCAAACCGAGCATCAGTATGGGGAAGAAAGGTGATTTGAGTGCCTTTGAACGTGGCATGGTTGTTGGTGCCAGAAGGGCTGGTCTGAGTATTTCAGAAACTGCTGATCTACTGGGATTTTCACGCACAACCATCTCTAGGGTTTACAGAGAATGGTCCGAAAAAGAAAAAACATCCAGTGAGCGGCAGTTCTGTGGGCGGAAATGCCTTGTTGATGCCAGAGGTCAGAGGAGAATGGGCAGACTGGTTCGAGCTGATAGAAAGGCAGCAGTGACTCAAATTGCCACCCGTTACAACCAAGGTAGGCAGAAGAGCATCTCTGAACGCACAGTACGTCGAACTTTGAGGCAGATGGGCTACAGCAGCAGAAGACCACACCGGGTGCCACTCCTTTCAGCTACGAACAGGAAACTGAGGTTACAATTTGCACAAGCTCATCGAAATTGGACAGTAGAAGATTGGAAAAACGTTGCCTGGTCTGATGAGTCTCGATTTCTGCTGCGACATTCGGATGGTAGGGTCAGAATTTGGCGTCAACAACATAAAAGCATGGATCCATCCTGCCTTGTATCAACGGTTCAAGCTGGTGGTGGTGGTGTCATGGTGTGGGGAATATTTTCTTGGCACTCTTTGGGCCCCTTGGTACCAATTGAGCATCGTTGCAACACCACAGCCTACCTGAGTATTGTTGCTGACCATGTCCATCCCTTTATGACCACAATGTACCCAACATCTGATGGCTACTTTCAGCAGGATAATGCGCCATGTCATAAAGCTGGAATCATCTCAGACTGGTTTCTTGAACATGACAATGAGTTCACTGTACTCAAATGGCCTCCACAGTCACCAGATCTCAATCCAATAGAGCATCTTTGGGATGTGGTGGAACGGGAGATTCGCATCATGGATGTGCAGCCGACAAATCTGCGGCAACTGTGTGATACCATCATGTCAATATGGGCCAAAATCTCTGAGGAATGCTTCCAGCACCTTGTTGAATCTATGCCACGAAGAATTGAGGCAGTTCTGAAGGCAAAAGGGGGTCCAACCCGTTATTAGCATGGTGTACCTAATAAAGTGGCCGGTGAGTGTATATTTCTGTGTCACGGGTGCAAATGAAGTGTTTCCGCTAGTCGTTTCCACGATGGCACCCATGAGCTTAGCCCCACCCTATCAGGGACAGGATAAACACATAGAGATTAAATTGACCCTCCCTTCCTAACTCCTCAGTTTTTTCCCTGTCCCTGTTCGGGAGAAGACATGTGGAGAGGCAGGTGATAATTACCTGTGAAATTTATCTATTGTGGGGGCGGCAGTTCAGAAAAGCAAAGCTCACAGATCCCTACCTTCTTGGCCAGAGAATGACTGCTGTTGGGGCCGATACACGAGATGTAAAGCCCAACAGTTTTCCCTTACTCATCCTGCGTTCCACTGGAAGTGACCACGATAGCGTCACTTCTGGTTTCAGCATGCCAGCGTCCCACATGGCCTGCCCTTATATAATGGCAGTGGATAATATCCGAGGAGGTTGCAGATCCTTTTTCTGGGGTAAACATGGATCACAGCTGAAAACAAGACCAGCATTTCTTCAGACTGTGAGCAACCAGGATCTGGGACCCATTTATTCCATTGCTTATACTGTATGCTGGTTCTTATAGCAGCTTATATCTTTTCATTCCTAGGGAAAAAAGGAAGCTGTTTTAAAACAAAAATGTGTGACTGTTAAATGTGCAATTTGCAACAAAAAGCAGGATCCAGCATATAAAAAACCTGTATGTCCTTCTAGTACATCAAAAATTGTGCAGGATGAATTTCCTATTTTGATGAATGATATAAGATCTATGGTTAAGGAGGAAATACAATCCGCTATGTCTGGATTATCCGCATCATTATCTAAGAAGGAATCTAAGAAGAGGATTAGAGAGCCTCCGTCTTCTGATTCAGAAGATTCGTCTGACATCTGATGCGTTTTTTTCAGATAGAGAGGATGACGAACAATTAGATTCATCTTCTGAAGAGGAAGACAAAAAGTTTTTCTTTTCCTCTGAGGATTTAGACCCATTAATCGAGCTATATGTAATACCATGGAAATTGAACAACTAAAGAAGGCAAAATCAATTCAGGATACTATGTTTGGGGGTCTTGCTGAGAAGCAAACAAGAGTTTTTCCAATACAGGAAAATATTCATAGCCTAATAAATAAGGAATGGAATACTCCAAATAAAAGGTCCATATTTCATAGGGGTCTCAGAAGACGATACCCTTTTAATGAGGCAGAGATAGAAAATTGGGACTCTGTACTTATGATAGATGCCTCGGTAGCAAAACTTATAAAAAAATACTTCAATACCCTTTGAAGATGCAGCACAACTTAAAGACTCTATGGATAAAAAAGCAGAACGGTTGATCAAGAAAACATGGGAAATGGCCACTTCCTTGTTCTGTCCAAATGTGTCCGCAACCTGTGTCGCTTGAGCACTCTGTTTCTGGTTAGATCAATTAGAATTTCACACAAAAGAAAAAAACCCCTAGAGATCACATTCTTTCTTCTATTCCAATTCTATTGCAGCAGGAACTTCAGTTTTAGCCAATTCAGTTAGGAGAGTTTTATGGTTGAGATCGTGGAAGGGGTAAGTAACATCTAAAAATAAATTATGTTCCATACCCTTCCATGGAAAATATGTGTTTGGTCCCGATCTGGGCCGATCTTTCCCTGAAGATTATAAATTTCACAATGACAGACCCTATAAAAGGTGTAATTTTCAAAACCAGAACAAGTCGGACAAAGGGAAATCTGGAAGATGGAGTTACAGGATTGGGAGAAAAAATAGATCTTTCCTTTTTGACTCCAAACAGCTCCCCTCAGCCTCTAAATGACGCCAGAAGAGTGGGAGGAAGGCTAACCGATTTTTACATCAATGGCGGCTAGTCACCAACAACAGCTGGGTTTTTCAAGTTCTACTAAACGGATACAAAATAGAACTTTCTGATTCACCCCCTCAAAAATGTTGTCTCACGTCTGTTTCTTCAGGTCCATTAAAGAAAAAAATCTGCAAAGAGGGGTAAAAGAACTTTGGGAGTTAGGAGCCATAGAGTCAGTTCCAAAGATAGAACAACACTTAGGGCATTACTCTCGTCTATTTCTAGTCAAAAAACCCAATGGTTCCCACAGAACAATTATAAACCTTAAACTTCTGAACAAATCCATCATATACAGAAAATTCAAGATGGATTCCATAAAAACAGCAATTCCTCTAATCTCCAAGAATGTGAGAATGGTCACGATATACCTAAAGGACTCTTATTTCCATATCCCGATACATGTGGATCATCTGAAATTTCTCAGATTTGCTATCCGAGAAAAGGAAGGTATAGGACACTATCAGTTTATTTGTCTTCCCTTCGAGATATCTTCTGCCCCCAGACTTGGAGGAGGTGGTAGCTTTTCTCAGATTGAAGGGGGTTCTAGTCTTGGCCTATTTGGATGATCTATTAATCATAGAATCCCACAACCATGACTTTCAAAGTCAACTAGATTTTGTTCTAACAAATCTTACAAAATCTAGGATGGATCATAAATTGTAGAAAATCAGACTTTTCTATCTCCAAGAAGAAAAACATTCCTGGGAATGATTCTAGATTCAGGGAAACAAAAAAAAACTTTCTTCCTCAGGAGAAGGTAGAAAATTTAATCCAGATGATCAAATACTTCAGGAGTTGGAAAAGAGTATCTATAAAACAAGCCATGAAAATACTGGGGCACATGGCATCCTGTATCCCAGCGGTCCCTTGGGCCCAACATCATTCCAAAATGCTTCAGGATCAGATCTTAAAAGTATGGGGTGGAAATCTGTTACATCTGGATTATACGTTGTCTTTCTATAAGAGTGAAGAGATCCCTCAATTGATAGCAGATGAAAAGCAACCTCTTATCAGGCATAGAGTGGATATAGGAACCCTATTAATGACAACGGACGCAAGCAGCAGAAGTTGGGGATCACACGTGTCAGATATCCTTTCAGGGAGTTTGGAGCACAACTATGAAGGAAGCATAATCAAACCAGAGAGAATTGGCAGCTGTAGGGGAAGCAATGAAAGTTTAACAATAATATCCGGATCCCACTTGAAAATCTATTCAGACAGCAAATGACCACAGTTGCACTTCTCCATCATCAAAGAAGCACGAGGGGTCAACAACTGAAGAGATTAGCAGGAGAGATTTTTCAGTGGGCAGAAGAAAATCTATTATCTCTGACAGCGGTTTACCTCAGAGGTCAAGAAAATGTTTGGGCGGACATTCTAAGCAGAATGGATCATTGCGGGGGAATGAACCCTTCCGAATCAGGCATTCGATCTAATCGTAAAGACCTGGGAGTACCCATCCATAGATCTCTTCGCAAGGAGAAACAACAGGAAGATGAGGAGATTCTGCTACCTGCATCCAGAGGACACTCCAACTCATGTAGACATGTTTTCCATCAAGTGGACTCCGAATCTCTGTTATGCCTATCCTTCGATAAACATACTACCCAGTGTGCTTCAAATGATAAAAAGAGAGAATGCCAAAGTAATACCGATTGCTCCATTCTGGCCCAGAAGAGCATGCTTCTCGCTCATAGCAGAAATGAGTGTACTTCCTCCTCTCCAGCTTTCACATTTTCCCAATCTGGTTATGTAGGGTCCAGTTCCACACCCAAGACTAAAAAACCTAGAATTAAGAGCCTGGATGTTGAATGGGTCAGCCTAGAAAACAAAGGTTTTTCATCTAGAGTGGTAGACACATTACTGCAGAGTAGAAAGGTTACCAATAAAAACAGTTACAGTAAAGTCTGGGGAAGATTTGCCTCTTGGTGCACAAGCAAAAATATAGATTTTTCTTTTCTTAGTGTCCCTACAATTCTAGAATTTTTTCAGGAAGGAATCGATCTTGGGCTTAAACCTAGTACTCTTTATATACTTTAATAATACTTTATGATTGCAGATTATCTGAAGACAAATTCATTTCTAGGTTTCTTTTAGATGCAGAACATTTGCGTCCCACCATCCATAACTTGGTCCCTCCATGGAATCTAAATCTAGTCCTGAATGCTTTAATGAGGCCTCCCTTTGAGCCCATTGATGAAATTTCGTTAAGGTTTTTCACTTTTAAAACGATTTTTGGTGGCCATTACCTCTGGTAGAAGGGTATGTTAATTACAGACACTATCTACTGTTTTCCCATATTTCCAATCCTTTGAAGACAGGCTTATTTTCAAGATAGAACATTCCTTTATCCCAAAGGTAGTGTCATCTTTTCATAGATCCCAGGATATAATTATTCCCTCCTTTTGTGACAAACCCAGTAACGGGAAAATTTCAGAAGTTAGACATCAGAAAATCTGAAGAATCCTCCAGTATTAATAAGGCCCTTACAGAGCCCCTAGTAGAAATAAGGCTCTACTATTGTCCCCCCCAGTGGTAATAAAGCTCTTTACAGACCCTCAGTAGTAATAAGGCCCCTCATAGTGCTCTTAGTAGAAATAATGCAGATCCCTCCTATAGAGCCCCCAGTAGTAATGAGAACGCCTAATATCCCCTGGATTTAAAATGCCCCTGAAGTGCCCCCAGTATTTATATTGCCCCCTACTGTTATAATGCTCACCCTGAAGCACCCCAAGTATTTATAATGCTGCCTGCAGTGCTCCTGTAGTTATATTCCTCCCTTTAGTGTCCTCAGAAATAGAGATAAGCGAATCTATTTGTCGATTCGTTGATTCGTATCGAATCTTGGAAATTTTCAGCTGCAAAGCGAATCCGAGTATTAGGTGATTCGCTCCGTTAAGATTCAAAAATGTTCCTAAGGCTTTCTATGCATTCGCTACGTACTTGTCCGATAAATTGTATGCTAATGCTACGTATAAGTTACTCTATACGCTGTTGCGTACAAATACAAGTAATTAGCGAACTTTTACTGTTAGTTCGTTATTCGTGTGCAAAAGCCCGGGAAGAAAGCGGTCACCTGACCTAGTGGGCAGGGCTTGCTATGATTGGCTTAGGCTCGGTAAGCCAGTGATGTATCACTTCTGCTGTGACTGCTGAGATGAGCAGAAGCACTGTGTGTGAAGTTCTGAGACACTGAGACCTGTATTGTTGAAATTGGGGTGTAATTGTTCAGGGAATCCATATTACACATCAGGGATACTGCAGGGCAAGTTCCGGGGCCAGTGCAGGGCTAGTAATTAATCAGGCAGGGAGAGAAAGACAGGGAGAGAGATAGGGAGAGAGACAGGGACAAAGACCAGCTGCAGGGCCAGAGTGAAGTGAAAAATGTCTGGAATGGATAAGCAAAAGAGGTCCAGTTCCAGCCAGACCTTGAGCTCTAAAAAAAGGGAGAAGGTGGCACAGACCTGTAGCTGGAGCTTCTATTTCTGTAATTCGTAATAGTTGGCCGGTGTTCCACCAGGCTAACCCACCAAGGCGCAAAATTGTAGTGGCGGAGAAAGTGGATGAGGTAGTGGAGTGGATGGCACGCTCATCTCAGTCTCAGCCGGATGATCTGTCATCTGCTGATACAGTATCCACATGTAGCCAGGGGTCAGACTCGTCCTGCTCCACCATTCCGCTCCAGCAAAGCCCGTCATTTTGTGCCACCTCATGGGCTTCAGTGCTCCCTCCTAGTGGTGTCCCTTCTGCAATTTATAAAATGAAAGGCCATCGAACCCCACCGCATAATCCGGCGGTTATAGAGGACAGCCTCCCTGAGGATTTCTTAGAGGGCAGTCAGATTTTGGACTGCCCGGAATTGGAGGTTGGTGGGGAACAGCCTAATTTGCAGTCAGTAAAAAGTGGTGGGGAGGAGTCTGATGATGAATCTGATGTGTTAGACCGGAGGACCTGGGAGGCGGATCGGGCTGGTGAGGAGGGTTTGATCTCCGAGGAGGAGGGTGGTAGTAGTAGTGGCAGCAACAGAGGGCAGAGGCGAGTTAGGCCCAGGGTTAGTCCTTCCTTGGGAACTAGCGAGACCCCAAGTATAGTGGGGCCGGCACCAGGGTGTAAGCGTGCAAGGGCTACAAGCTTGTCCAGCTGTGGAGGGTGCATGTCGGGTGTGTGGAAGTATTTCACCACTCTGCCGGGGGACAGCAGTATGGCCATGTGTAATTTGTGTAAACAGAAATTGAGCCGTGGTAAAGCCACAAATGTCGGGACCACTGCTCTGTGGAACCATCTGAAGCGGCGTCATGCCGGCAATTTAGAGCAGCCCATTAATACTGAAAAGCTGGTTACTTCTCCCGGGGTCCCTTCTGTCAGGCAGGCCGCATCCAGGGCCATAGCTCAGCCCGCATCCAGGGGTGTAACTAGTACATACACCTCATCGCCCACTGCATGCATGTCTCCACCTCTTCTTATTCGGCAGCCGTCCATTGCCGAGTGCGTGGCCAGGAAGCAGTTTTGCGCCACAAGTAATCCGACAGTGCGCAAACTGAATGGTCACCTGACAAAGTTGCTGGCTGTGCAGTCTCTGCCATACCAGCTGGTTGACTGCCCAGCTTTTAGGGAGCTAATGGCTTGCGCTCAGCCACGCTGGCAGGTCCCTAGCTGGCATTTCTTCTCCAAAAAAGCTATCCCCGTCCTTTACTCCCACGTGGCTGACAATATTGGACGCTCCCTGCAGCTTTCTCTCTGCAGCACTGTGCACGTCACGGTGGACACCTGGAGCAGTGCTTACGGCCAGGGGCAATACATGTCCTTTACTGCCCTACTGAATGTATTGAGTGGCAAAGAGTCAGGAACCCCCCAGCAACCGGGCCAATTTCTGTTGGCACCTCCACTTGCTTTCCAGCCAGGATTGCAGCAGACCACCCAACAACTATCTGCTTCCACCTCCACGGGCAGTCCGCCTGCTGGAGCGTCAGGGCAGAGAGTTATATGTGCCAGATGAAATGCTGCCATGCAGTGTTAGACTTAGTTTGTCTTGGCAGTAGCAGCCACACAGGCCAGCGCTTGCTGCATTTCATGAAGCAGCAAATAGTGCACTGGCTGTCTCCACGCCAGCAGGAAGTGGGCAAGGTAGTGAGTGACAATGGGACAAATATAGTGGCAGCGCTAAACCTGGGTTAATTCACGCATGCTCCCTGTATGGCACATGTCCTAAATCTAGTGGTGCAGAGATTTCTCAAAACATTCACTGGCCTGCGCACAGTGCTGGCAAAGTCGCAGACGCTTTGCACTCATTTGAGCCATTCATATGTATCTCGCCACGCTCTGCTGGAACTGCAGCGACAAAACGGTCTTCCGCAACACCGCTTAATAGGTGACGTGCCGACCTGGTGGAATTCCACTCTTCATATGTTGCAGCAGCTCCTTGAGCAGCGTAGATCAGTGGACGATTTTGTCCAGCAGCAGCCAGAATCTTCCAGCATAGGGAGCATGTGCAGCTTTGATTTCCGGCAGTGGAGGCTGGTCCGAGATGCCTGTACTGTTCTAACGCCCTTTGAAGAAGCCACAAAATCGGTCAGCCAGGACAGCTGCGATGTGAACGACGTAATTTCACTAATATTTGTGCTGGAACTCCTGCTCATGCAGCAGAGGGCAATGGGGGAAGGAAATCCTGGCCATCTGTCTGCACACCATGCTGTCACTGTAGGGGAGCCCCAACGCCAAAGTTTCCTTGCGGAGCTGGAGGAGGATGAGGAGCTTCAGTTAGAGGAGGGGGGAGGAGGAGGATTTTAGTGAGGATGACGATGTAGACCAGGTGGAGGAGACACAGCTGGAGGGTCTGGAGGCTGACGATGATGAGACTTTCAGGGACACTGAAGTGACCCTGAGATAGGCTGAGATGGAAAAAACTGGCTTCTCGGGCACGCTGGCCAGGATGGCGAGCTGTATGCTCACATGCTTACGAAGCGACAGGCGTATCCTAAAAATAGGGCAGACAGACGAATACTGGCTGGCGATGCTTCTGGACCCGCGGTATCAACATGTGGGATTGTTTTCCTCCAAAGGAAAGGGAGGAGAAATTAGCATCATTGCGGGAGAAGCTATGTAGTAACTAGAGATGAGCGAATCGAAGCTGACGAAGTGGAATTCGTTACGAATTTCATGGAAAATTCGATTCGCAATGAATGCGATTTTCTTGGCGATTCGTAGTAACAATTTTTTTTTTTTCTAAAATGGCCGCAAGCACATGGCAAGACATGGGGGAAGGATCTCTGGGACAAAGAAGTAAACACCCACAATGCGATCACATGCAGACATGTAGCCAATCAGCAGCCAGCCAGTCCTGTGATGTCACAGCCCTATAAATAGCTCTGCACCGCTGGAATCCGCCATTTGCCATGAGATGTAGAGCAGGGACAGATGTGAGCTTCGTTAGGGCGAGTGATAGGAAAACGTTTTAAAATACAAGAAAAGAGATCAGGGATAGATAACCTGAATTGCAGGGATAGGAGAGGGACGATTTGTGGACAGAAAATCAGGCAGTGAATCGCAATCCATACACAAATAAATAAAAAATAAATAATAAAAATAGTGAATCTGAGTTTGTGGGGTTGTTAGTGTTACATTTAAATAAGTATTGGTGGCCTCATTCGCCATCCAAGCAAAAAAGCGTGACATTGTTGTAAGCTAGTCTGTGAATATCATTTAAAAAAAATCTCTCCGTTTGTAGGGTGGTTAGTTTTAAATAAGTATTTTAGGCCTCATTCGCCATCCAAGCAGAAAAGCGTGATATTGCTGTAAGGTAGTCAGTGAATATCATTAAAAAAAATAGTGAATCTCAGTTTGTGGGATTGTCAGTGTTACTTTTAAATAATTATTTAAGGCCTCATTCGCCATCCAAGCAGAAAAGCCTGATATTGCTGTAAGGTAGTCAGTGAATATCATTAAAAAAAATAGTGAATCTGAGTTTGTGGGGTTGTCAGTGTTACTTTTAATTAAGTATTTGTGGCCTCATTCGCCATCCAAGCAGAAAAGCGTGACATTGTTGTAAGGTAGTCAGTGAATATCATTTTAAAAAATATATATATATCTCAGTTTGTGGGGTGGTTAGTTTCAAAAAAGTATTTTAGGCCTCATTCGCCATCCAAGCAGAAAAGCGTGATATTGCTGTAAGGTAGTCAGTGAATATCATTAAAAAAAATAGTGATTCTGAGTTTGTGGGGTTGTCAGTGTTACTTTTAAATAAGTATTTTAGGCCTCATTCACCATCCAAGCAGAAAAGCGTGACATTGTTGTGAGGTAGTCAGTGAATATCATTTAAAAAAATATATATATCCGTTTGTGGGGTGGTTAGTTTCAAATAAGTATTTTAGGCCTCATTCGCCAGCCAAGCAGAAAAGCGTGATATTGCTGTAAGGTAGTCAGTGAATATCATTAAAAGAAATTGGGAATATGAGTTTGAGGGGTCGTCAGTGTTAGTTTCAAATAAGTATTTTATTCCTCATTCGCCAGCCAAGCAGAAAAGCGTGATATTGCTGTAAGGTAGTCAGTGAATATCATTAAAAAAAATTGTGAATCTGAGTTTGTGGGGTTGTCAGTGTTCGTTTTAAATAAGTATTTTAGGCCTCATTCGCCATCCAAGCAGAAAAGTGTGATATTGCTGTAAGGTAGTCAGTGAATATCATTAAAAAAAAAAAGTGAATCTGAGTTTGTGGGGTTGTCAGTGTTACTTTTAAATAAGTATTTTAGGCCTCTTTCACCATCCAAGCAGAAAAGCGTGACATTGTTGTAAGGTAGTCAGTGAATATCATAAAAAAAAATAAAAAATCTCAGTCTGTGGGGCCTCATTCGCCATCCAAGCAGAAAAGCGTGATATTGCTGTAAGGTAGTTAGAGAATATCATTTAAAAAAATAGTGAATCTGAGTTTGTGGGGTTGTCAGTGTTAGTTTTAAATAAGTATTTTAGGCCTCATTCGCCATCCAAGCAGAAAAGCGTGATATTGCTTTAAGGTAGCCAGTGAATATCTTTTAAAAAAAAAGTGAATCTGAGTTTGTGGGGTTGTCAGTAGAGATGAGCGAGCACTAAAATGCTCGGGTGCTCGTTATTCGAGTCAAACTTTTCCCGATGCTCGGGTGCTCGTTTCGAATAACAAACCCCATTGAAGTCAATGGGAGACTTGAGCATTTTTGCGGGGGACCAAGGCTCTGCCTAGGGAAGGCTGGGTGAAATCCTGGAAACCTCAGAAAATGATGGAAACACCACGGAAATGGACAGGAAACAGCAGGGGCAGCATGCATGGATGCCTCTGAGGCTGCTTAATCCCACCATTACCCCAAATTCTCAGGCAACAGCCTGGTGGTTATCCTCATGGCAATTGTGCTCACCCAGACCAAGAAAGGCGATGCAAATACCCATCACATGTTAGGGAAGCACCCAACTAGGTGCAACGAAGGTCCATCACCGCCTGCAGGTGACACCACTGCTCATGCTGGCACTGCAGCTGAAATCAAGTTTAGTATCTGTTCTTATCAGTTGCTGTGGCTGCTGGTGGTATAGTGGTGAGCATAGCTACTTCCCAAGCAGTTGACCCGGGTTCGATTCCTGTCTTTTGCAGGAGGCAATTAAAAGAAGATCTAAAAAAAAATCAGTACAATATCTAATACGTCCCCCTACCCGGGTAAATTGTTTGTAGAGAGGGCCTGTAGGTGGGGGGGAAGGAGGTTTCGCTGGAAGAGCCAGAGGAGTTCCCCCTGTGCTAGCGTGTGTTGTGGTGGTGACAACAGCCGGAATGTATTTTGAAAAACTGTTGAATCAACCGGTGCGGTATCGATTCTTCTCAGTTTAATACCGTATACGTCCCCTATCTTGGGACCTTATATTTTATGGATTTTTCGACCACGGAAAATGGAAAAAGAGCTTGCTCTGGCCAGGGGAGTGTCTTTCCCATTGCAGCTAAGGGGACGTGTCCATGCTCTGCCTATCACAGGTCAGGAGGGAAATAAAAGAAGAACCAAACAAAAATCTGTACAATATCTAAGACGTCCCCTATCCGGGTAAATTGTTTGTAGAGAGGGCCTGTAGGTGTGGGGCAGGCTGGGGGGAAGGAGATTTCACTGGAAGAGCCAGAGGAGTGCCCCCTGGGCTAGCGTGTGTGGTGGTGACAACAGCCGGGTGTAGTTAGAATGAGGACGCAGGACCCCAACTTAAAAATTTAGCATCAACCGGTACAGTCGTAAATTATGAGATTGATCAAGTGTGGTATGTCTTCTATGTATACTACTCAGTTTAATGGCAGCTATCCGGAAAAATAGTTTGTAGAGAGAGAGAGAGAAAGATAGGACAAAGAAGTAAA
>ONZH01000944.1:0-16387 GCA_900303285.1 Rhinella marina
GGGTGCTCTGGCTATCAAGCGACGTATCTTCCGCCACCGTCTCTTCTGACAAGCACAAAGCATCCGACTTGATGCTGAGCAGTGAGTTTTTCAACAGGCAAAGCAGCGGGATGGTGAGGCTGATAATGGCGGCATCGCCACTGACCATCTGTGTTGACTCCTCAAAGTTGCTCAACACCTGGCAGATATCAGACATCCACGTCCACTCCTCATTGTAGACTTGAGGAATCTGAGTGACCTGACTATCAGTTCTGGTGGAAGTTGACATCTGGCAGTCTACAATCGCTCTGCTGGTAAACTCTGGATAACATGTTTAATGTAGAATTCCATCTTGTGGGCACGTCGCACAACAGTCGGTGAGCGGGCAGTTGTAGGCGGCGCTGCGCTGCCCTGAGAGTGGCAGCAACTGTGGAGGACTTGCGGAAATGCGCACAGATGCGGCGCACCTTGGTGAGCAAATCAGACAAACTGGGGTATGTCTTGAGGAACTGCTGAACTATTAGATTGAACACGTGGGCCAGGCATGGCACATGTGTCAGTCTGCGGAGTTGCAGAGCCGCCACCAGGTTACGCCCGTTGTCACACACAACCATGCCTGGCTCGAGGTTCAGCGGTGCTAGCCACAGATCGGTCTGCGCCGTGATGCCTTGTAACAGCTCTTGGGCGGTGTGCCTTTTGTCACCTAAGCTCAGCAGTTTCAGCACCGCCTTCTGGCGCTTACCCACGGCACTGCTGCTGCACCTAGAGCTACCGACTGAAGGCGCCATGCCCACGGATGGTAATTCGATGGAGGAGGAGGAGGCATAGTACGTCTGAGAGACCGTGACCGAGGTAGGCCCCGCAATCCTCGGTGTGGGCAGTACATGAGCAGCCCCAGGGTCAGCCTTGGTTCCAGCCTCCACCAAGTTAACCCAATGGGCCGTCAGTGAGATATAGTGTCCCTGCCCGGCAGCACCTGTCCACGTTTCCGTGGTTAGGTGGACCTTCTCAGAAACAGCGTTGGTCAGGGCACGGATGATGTTCTGTGACACGAGCTGGTGTAGGGCTGGGACGGCACATCGGGAAAAATAGTGGCGGCTGGGAACCAAATACCGAGGGGCAGCCACCGCCATGAGATTGCGAAAGGCCTCGGTCTCTATCAGCCTATAGGCAGCATCTCCAGGCTCAGCAATTTGGAGATGTGGACGTTGAGGGCTTGGGCATGTGGGTGGGTGGAACTGTATTTCCTCTTGCGCTCCAGCGTCTGCTGTAAAGACAGCTGAATGCTGCGCTGGGACACATTGGTGGACGCTGTGGAGGATCATGGAGGCGAAGGTGTAGATTTCCGGCGGGAGGCACTCGTGCTGGGGTCCTGGCCAGGGGGTTGACTAGCAGAGGCAGCGATTGACACAGGGGAAGGAGCAGTGGTGTGACCCAAAGGAGGTGAATGGCCTTGGTTCCATTGAGTGGGGTGTTTAGCACTCATATGCCTGCGCATGCTGGTGGTTAGTTAAAGTAGTAGTGGTGGCACCCCTGCTGATCCTTATGTGGCACAGGTTGCACACCACAGTCCGTCGGTCATCCTCACTTTCTCTAAAGAACCTTCAGACTTGCGAACATCTAGGCCTCGCCACGGGAGCTTCACTACGTGAAACAGTTGCTGCTGATGCACCAGCTCTGGCCCTGCTTCTCCCTCTGGCCACACCACTGCCAACCGGTTCTGGTGCAGCACTCGCCTCTGCCTCAGAAGCACTGTCTTCACTCAGCTTATCAACCCAGCTTGGGTCAGTCACCTCGTCATCCTCCGATTCCTCAGTCTGCTCCCCCCTTGGACTTTCTGCCCTTACAACAACTTCACCACTGTCTGACAACCGTGTCTCCTCATCGTCCGACACCTCTTTACAAACTTCTTCCACTAACTCAACAATGTCATCATCATCACCCACAGACTGCGACAGTTGGAAAACTTGGGCATCGGGAACGAGGTCAGCAGCAACCTGACAAGTGGTTTTTGACTCTGGGAAGGGTCCAGAAAACAGTTCCTGAGAGTATGCCGGATCGCATTCCAAATTTTCCTGGGAGGGGGCAGACTGGGGGGAAGGAGGTTCAGGTGGAGGAGCCAGAGGAGTGCTCCCTTGGGTAACGTGGGTGGACTGTGTGGGAGACTGACTGGTGGACAAATTACTTGAAGCATTGTCCGCAATCCACGACATCAGCTGTTCGCACTGTTGTGGTTTCAACAGTCCTCTACCACGTGTCCCTGTAAGTTGAGACATGAAGCTAGGGAGTGTAGCTCTGCGGCGTTCCCCTGCTCCCTCATCAGCAGGTACTGTCTCACCCTGCCCAGGACCACGGCCTCTGCCCCTGCAGTAATTGAATGCCCACGTCCTCGACCCTTAGCCCTGGGGTTCATTATTTTCTGTATATAAGTGTATTATATATAAAAAAATAAATAAATAAATGGGCCTGCTGTACTGAAACTTGTTCAGTCTGAACAGGAAAATATATAGGTGGATAAGTTAGAGCAAAATTACGTATGTTATTATGTACCGTGCAGTATGGAGCAGTTACACTGAAACTATTAGATTAGGCAGACTTGGTCTGCTTAATTGCAAGCCAGACAAATGTCGCACAGAGATTTTTGTAATGTAGCTGTATAAGTGAGAGCAAAAGACCTTTTTTACTGACGTGACGTACAGAATGGGTCACCTGGACAGAAAATACGGATTGTGGTGACTGGACAGCTGAACTGTGACACACAGAATGGTTACACACAGCTGTATGAAATGAATTTGTATCTCTGAGATAAAACAACAAAAAAACTATTTTTATATATATATATATTTTTTTTTTTTTTTTTTTAACGTGACGTGCAGAAACTATCAGAGAGCAAACTCAGCCCCTGCTGACTGTGGCTATTTTGACTGCAACACAGACAAATGTCACACAGAGATTTTTCTAATGTAGTTGTATCAGTGAAAGCCAAAGACCGTATTTGATTACGTGACGTACAGTATGGGTCACCTGGACAGCAACAACTGTGACACACAGAATGGTTCCACACTGCTGTATGAAATGGATTTGTATCACTGAGATATAACAATACAAAAAAGGGTTATATATGGCGATAGCTGCACTACTAGTGACAGCCAGCCCAGCCAGGAGACAAAAAAAATGTCTTGTAGCCCTTAGAAGGGCTGTTGGGTTCCTTTAAGATAACTCCTGCCTAACAGAGAACTAAATCCAGGCCCTAACTCTCTCCCTGAAACGCTGCAGCTCTGTCCCTAACAACGTCCAGACAGCATCTGAGCCGAGCACCGCGGGCAGTCACTAGTATATTCCAGGGTCACCTGATCAGGCCAGCCAACCCCTGCTATCAACATGTAAGGGCCCCACATGATGCTGGGTGCACCGCAGAGTCTCCTGGCTTGTGATTGGCTGAGTTTATAGGCGCCAAAAATGCACAATGCGGAAGATGCCATTTCCTCGAGCATGGCGAGATACTCGTCCGAGCAGCGAGCATTTACGAGTACCGTAATACTCAAACGAGCACCAAGCTCGGACGAGCATGCTCGCTCATCTCTAATGTACATCAAACATCGAGCTGCTACGAGATTTCACCCATTATTGCACACCACCAGGCCAGACTTGAGGCTCAGTGGCACCAACCACTCATCGGTCTGTTGTTACATGCCCGTCCACAGCTCCTGTGTGGTGTGGGGTTTTTCCCACAAACAGATGAGTTTCAAAACAGCCTGCTGTCGTTTCAACCTGGCTGTGCTGAAGTTGGTGGTGAAGGTTTTACACTGACCGGATGAGGAGGCGGTAAAGGAGGAAGCGGAGGAGGAGGAGGCAACAGGCAGCAACGAGAAATGTCCTGCAATCCTCGGTGGCGGTAGTACATGTCCCAAACTGCTATCTGCCTCAGGCCCAGCCGCCACTGCATTTACCCAGTGTGCAGTCAGGGAGATATAACGTCCCTGCCCGTGTTTACAGGTCCACGAATCAGTAGTTATGTGGACCTTGCCATAGATGGCGTTGTGCAGTGCACACCTGATTTTGTCCACCACTTGTTCGTGCAGGGCAGGGATGGCTTGTCTGGAAAAGTAGTGGCGGCTGGGAACCACGTACTGAGGGACAGCCACAGCCATAAGGTTTTTAAAACTGTCTCCACCAGATGGAATGACAGCATTTCAAAGACCAGGAATTTTGAAATGCTGGCATTAAGGGATTGTGGGTGGCTAGGGGGGTACTTCCTCTTTCTCTCTAGTGTTTGGGGGATGGACAGCTAAACACTTCCATGGGACAGTGTGGACATGCTTGGTGACGGTGGTGAAGGTGGTGGTGTTGCTGCCACATCCTCGGTTTCCAGGGTGGCAGGAGCCACTGTAACTACAGAGGGGGAGGAAGAGGCAGAGACCACAGCAGAAGAGGGAGCAAGAGAAGCTGAGATCTTTTGTGGTTTTTCAGGTGTGTACTCCCCTGCAGCACGTGCTTTGCATTTAGATGCCTGGTCATGTAGGTGGTGCTCAGGTTTAGAACATTTATGCCTCGCTTTAAGCTCTGATTGCACAGCGTGCAAACAACTTGCGTCTTGTCATCAGCACATTGTCTGAAGAATTGCCATGTCAGGGAACTCCTTGGAGCTGGCTTTGGAGTGCGGTGGGCAGTAGCAAGAATACTGGCTAGAGGACGGCCACTCTGCTTTTGCACCCTGCTCCCTCTTTTGTTGTGCGGCTGGCGCTGTGTGACCACCACCTCTTCCTCCTAAATGCACACGTCAATTGCATGACCTTGATTCCATGTCCATCCTCTTCCACCCACTCTTCACCCCTGCCCTCCTTGCCGGTCTGCACACTGCAGAAAGCCGCAGCAGTTGGCACCAGTTTCGTCCTCATCAGAAACTTGCTGAGGTGGTCGTCCAATGTCCATATCCTGAAACATAAGTGGTTGGGCATCAGTGCACTCAATCTCTTCCACTTCTGGGGCAGGGCTAGGTGGATGGCCCATGGAAACCCCACCAGCAGAGTCTTCAAAAAGCCTAAAAAACTTCTGCATGACTTGGGGCTCAGACTGCTTGGTTGATTTGAAAGGGGGTGAGGTGAAAGACAGATGCCCATGGGCTGCAGGTGCCAACTCTGCGCTTTCAGCAGGGGACCAGGTGGGAGACAATGTGAAGGAACTGGAGGCACTGTCAGCCATCCAATCTACTACTGCCTCTACTTGTTCTGGCCTATCCATTCATACACCGGTATTCGGGCCTACAAAATGACGCTGAACATCATGTCACCTGCGTGCACCTGAGGAAGGTGTTTCATTTGGGCGTGTCGCTGGCACAGATGGACCATATCCTCTCCCTGCAACAGGAGCTCCACCAGTACCAGCAGCACCACGACCAGTGCCACGTCCCTTATTTGATGCTCTCCTCATTCTTTGAGGTCACCCACTGAACTAACAGACAGATTAACTTTATTAATTTACCAGTCACATATGCAGTGCAGGTGTACCTCTAAACAAAAATGGGAATATGTCACTGGCCGAACGAACAGTCAGATTAACTATATGAATTTCCTTGTCACGTATGCAGTACAGCTGTATGTCTTAGCAAAAATATGAATGTCACTTGCCAGACTAGCAGACAGATGAACTATATTAATTTCCCTGTCACGTATGCAGTACAGGTGTAATATCTAAGCAAAAATGTGAATATGTCACACACTGGATTAACAGACGGATTAACTATTATATTTTTGAGTCAGGGGTACAAAAATGGTGCATTACACCAACAAAAAATCAGTATAGGTCACCTACAGAATTAACAGCCAGATTAATTATTATATTTCTGTGTCAGGGGTACAAAGATGATGCATTGCACCCAGAAATGTCGCTTTAGGTCTCCCACAGAATTAACATCCAGATTAATTATTATATTTCTGTGTCAGGGGTGCAAAGCTGGTGTATTGCAACCACAAATAATCACTATATATACTGTAGGTCACCCACAGAATAAATAGCCAGATTCCTAACAGTTTCCCTCACGTCAGCTGCCTGCTTCCTGTCCCTGTACTACTCAGAGCTGATGGGCAGTGCCACATGTGATCCAGCTTATATAGAGGCTGGGTCACATAATGCACCGGCCAATGACAGCCATGCCATTACTAGTCATGATTGTGATGGCTTCTAAGTGCCCACAGCTTAAAAGCTTGTTGATTGGCTGCCCTACAGCCTTTCAACAAGCTATATTAAATGCCCGAACTCGAACTCTGACTTTTTTTTAAAAGTTTGTGTCCGGGTGCCCGAACACACAAAATTCGGTACATACCCAAACTTTACAGTTCGGGTTCACTCAACACTACGCATGAGTGACACACCTCTGAAATCTGCATTTCTGTCACAGTGAGGTCAGCATAAAGTTGATGACAGGTTCCCTTTAATCGCTTGTTGATTGGCTGCACTGCAGCCTTTCAACAAGCTTTATTTAAAGTACGAACAACGAACCTTAACACAGATTTTGGCGCCAAAATCCCTGGTACGGTCCCGAACGTGGCGCTCCGAGTTCGCTCATCCTAATAAGTTGGTTTCATTGGGGTGACCAAGAACAGAACAGTGTGATGCTACTGTATAAGATGAGTTGTATCATCTGTCCTCTGAACCACTGATTATACAGATAGATTGTATATTACTTACTTTATGTCTTAGTCCTCGTGTCTGTAAACTAGATCTTCTTGGTACAATTGTATTCAGAACATGAGCCAGAACGTACACTGATGTGTAGACGTAGTACACTCTATTATCAAAATCCAATATTCCTGATAATGGATATGCCTCAGTGCAGTTAACTGGATTTATCCATTCATAAAACTTGCTTAAAAAGTCATTTTTCACTTCATTTTTAGTCAAGCAGCCATGAAACAAGAACAAAATTTCTTCTAGCACTGGGTCATCTGGACGGGTCAAGGAGTTTACATTTGCAAATGCATTAACCTTAGGGATTACTTTCATCTGTGACATAAAAATTAAGCTGCAGTTGATTGATTGATATAATTCATGTCCTAAAATTCTACTACTAATCCAAGACTCATGAAGGATCAATGTCATATTTTCCATTTGAGCTTCATGGAGAGCGACGCCATACCTAATGTTAAAAAGACCACAAACCACTATGACGTTAGCCTGTGATTTTTTAATGTTCTCCTTCCCTTTTCTGTCCATTATGTAATTATATTTTTCTAATTTGATGATAAAGTCTACACAGATCTCATGCTGAGTCATCATTTTACTAAGTGTTTCTGACTCCATTTCACCAATCCCGCTTTCTGGTGTAATGATTCCAACCCAGTTCCATCCAAAGTATTTCAGAGTCTTCACAATAGCTTCATATCGAGCCTGGTCATCAGGAGTGATCTTATAAGATGTTGGATAGGAGACTCTATCACCCAGGAGAGGGTCAGAAAATCCAAAATTGATCTGCAAGAACAAAATACACACAAATCTTAAACATGACCATAAATTGTGTCAAAAATGTAGGTGTCACCACCAATTCCTATCTACTTCTGTATTTCTGAGGTTTTGGTTGATACCACGGAGAAACCACTAACCTGTGTAAACCTATATAGACTGAGGAACTGTATCAGGGCTCTATTGGTATCAGATCCAGGATCAGCCACAAAAGCAGCCACTTCTCCATCATCCACACAGGAGTAATTTGGAACCTCCTTGTCTTTTCCAGACATTATTTGCATGGCAGACTTCAGAGATTTCCTGGGACTTCCACATGCATCAAACATATCATAGCCAAGAGTAATATTGGGCAGAAGGTCGGGATCTTTGTTAATCTCATCAATAGCAAAAATAAAAAACAAAATGTTTTTATATTCTTCAATTTTAATTCTGAAATATGCAAAATATCATTAATGTAATGAGATAAACCATTAACACAATATACAAGGAGCATCATTTACATTACATTTACAGGTTTGGATCATGGGTTCCTGACTAATCCATATTGTGAAGACATGAACTAATAACATACTGACCTCACGCTGGAGCTACATTCACACTGCAGGAGGTTAAAGCATAAACAGAGAGAATGTGCAACGGAAAGATGGAAAGGTCTGCACCTCTTTCTTCTTGGGATCTACTCCTGGTTTTGGCTTAAAAAATGTGGATAGAGTTGAGTATATGAAGTAGTAAAATATACTTACTGTGTGCAGAAAAGGTGTACAGAATCGGGGTCAGAATCAAAATATCCTCTAAAATGGAAAGCACCCACATGAGCAGAAATCAGTCCTCCGATAATGATGTCTCCTTTCTGATAATATTCGTATTCAAATATAAGTCTTAGGTTTGTCAGGCTACACGATGAGGATATCTGACCAGAAACTGTAACAGGTAGAAAGATAATAAACATATAAGATAAGGAGTATGTGGGAGACCAAGTCATCACTGATTATATCTTCTCCTGCAGTCTGGTCACTGACAGCTCCACAGAACCTCAGCACAGAGGAGAGATGACAGTCAGCAGCTGCTTATATTCATTACCTGGGACTGATTTACATCCAGAGATTGTGCAGGAGAATTGTTGGAAACTGTAAAACTAATTCAAAGAAAGACTTTGTGAAAAATATATATGTGCTTTATTTATTATTAAAATTGAACTTCTGTATTCAGAGAGAGAAACTTATCTTTTACCAAACATTTCTTCTGTGGTCAGTATAACATTGTTCACATAAATGCTTTCAAAACACGTATCACATTCATACATGAGAAATGAGGGGTGCTCCTGCCTGGTTGTCAGGACAGCGATGTGTTGTTTGGGGGGTTTTACACAATTCTCACCACTTACTGTCTCTTTTTATGATGGAGAGGTCTGACATAATAATGTCTGTATATTGGCACTCTGTGTTCACAAGGAACCAAGGTATTTTGTAGAAAGCAGCTACTGTACAGTATATCACATGGACTGCCGAGCTGACCAACCTCTATGAAGAGGTTACTGATACAACTCAGGGGGTGTAGGAGAAAAGAAGACCAAGAGTTTTAATTATGAATATATCTTTTTTTTTTTACTCCATTAAGCTTTCACTCACTGCTGACCAATGTCCCTGTCCCAGCTGAACCAGAAAACCCCCTAGTGCTGTCACCACCAAATGTAGGGATTGTACTGGGCAAGTGATAAGCAGTGCCTGGTTTCCTCCAGACAAGACTCTTAAGGCCAAAAAGTTTAATATTGAATTGTGTTTCTCACAGTCAGTGCTTTTTTACAAACTCCAGGAGGGCTTTCACGTGCATTTTTGCTAAGGAAAAGTTTCATTCTGGCCACTCTACAATAAATCTCATATGGTGGAGAAATGCAGTGATGACTGATCTTCTAGAAGTTTCTCTCTGTACACAGGATATTGGAAGCTCAGGCAGAGTAATCATTGGGTCCTTGTTCACCTCTCTTACTAATAGAGATGAGCGAATCATCCAAAATAAACTTCGGTGAATGTTCAACGAATTTCTGACAAGATTCATTCTTAATCCAAATTTATTCGGTCAAATTTACGTTAAAACAATAAACGTTGTTTTGCGAATTATGAACGTACAGTCAGCGTAGTCAAAAGTATGCAATATGTAAGAATTAGCCTACAAAAGTGTGTATGACTCATTTGTGTAATATTTACTCGCAAATGCATCATACGCACGAGGTTATTCCGTGGTATACAGTCTTTAGAGGCAGTCCATATGAGCTAGAAAAGTAAGATGCTCACTATCTAGATAAGTGCATAATTTACTAAAAACACTGCACAATAAGTGCATAATAGGACACGTTGCAGTACCTGAAAAAGAATACACACAATGGGCTAAAGTGCGTGAACGTTGCTGAACCTGTAAAAACAGCGTTGCTAAAATACAGCAAAGACATAAGTATGCAAATCTTTTAGTGCAATTAGTTTCACATTTGCAAGCATAAAAGGCTCAGATATACGTTTGAACCTCTACTCATGGTTCCTTGGTATGATAAAACACTGTCTGGAACACATAGTCCAAAATTCAATTGTAATCCATGTGAGGTAATATTGTAATCCAAACAGGCAATGTGTAATCCACATGGATAATAGAAAATAGCAGCAAATAGAGGACTCTTTTTGCCAAGGGGGCTCCCAAATAATCTGAGAAGGGGGAAAAAGGAGTTAGGCGCAACTGGGAATTTTATGCAGAATGGGGGGAGTCCTGACAGTCATGTCCATCTGGGTGAGAGTTAGGAGGCAATACAAACTATAAAGCAAACACAAAAAGTGCCAATTAGCTCTAACCTGTCAGGTGCAGTCGAGGGTGTGGCTCCCATAGGTTCTCTTGAAGTGTCTTTGAGACAGCCAGTAGTTGGGTAGTAGTAGTAGATGAGGGACCTGAAGTCCTCCTCGCTTTCACTGCTACTAAACGACATCAGAGGACGCTCTTGCCTCTTGTAGGCCACGCTCACTGCCTTGGTGGAACTTCACTGCCCTCTTCTTCTGGAAGTCGGACTTGACCGGGTCCGAGTGGTGGTTATACTGGTGAGCGCTGCAGCCACTTGCGCTTTTCTGGATTCTCCTGCCAGGACAGCAGGGGTAAGGACTTCTGGCTGCAGTGGTTCCGGCAAGGTTGCATCCAGGGAAGAAGCCCCAGCTCCCCTGGCTACTGCTGACTTCATCTTCCACGGTAGTTGGTATTGGTAGATCACCGTGGATTGGAATGTAAATAATGATGTTGTCAGTAGACCCAGATAAAAGGACTGTGGTGGTGGTGGTGCTGGCAGTCCAGGGATCAGAGGATCTGGCTCCGGCTATGGCAGTTACCTTAACCGGAGGATGCCATTTGGTGACTCCTGAAGGCAGAACAAGCATCCTGTACCTGGTGGTGGTTCATCCGGCCACACTTCTGGTTCCGATGTAGGTACTTAGAAAGGAGGGTAACCCCGGTCGCAAAGGGGCCTTTCAGGCATGCCATGGGAGTGTACTCCACCTGATCGCCCACATGCAGGCTGTGACAAGGTTGTGACAGGTACGGCCATTTAACTGACCTGTGGCCTACGAAGTACTCCTTTCTGTCCTCATCGTTTGCCGGGAAGCCAGAGCCTCGCTCCACAGAAAAGCACAGGACCATTCCCTTTCTGCGCTCCAAATTAGTATTTTCCGGCCTAGGGTGGTCCGGTACCTAAATCACCCAGTCCTCCACGACATTCTTGTAGTCCCAGAGGGTCTGCACGTTGGCCGTCACCGATGCTGGCACAATCGGCTTCTGCTTTATAGAAGGTGTTGTTGATCTCCTCCTGGGCAGCCGCCTCCACTGCACCAGCCACAGCAGCCGCACCAGCCATCTCACGACGAGCCACCTCACAACAAACCGCCTCACGATGCACATCAACCTCAGCAGGCGATAATGAGAATAAGGGCACTGAAACAGAGGAAGATGGATTATTGAGGGAGGAGTCTTCACTACCTTTACGTGCAAATAGTCAGATCCCGGTGGGGTGGGCTGTTTTTTTCCAGTTTTGTCCACTTTTCCGCTCTTGCATGGGTGTATCATCATTTTCCCGCCTCAAGAGAATGCGTACAATTGGTACGTATTGTACGTATTGTCCATATCCTTAGTGTTCAAAATTTTGCCAAAATTTACGAATAATACAAAGTGAATCCAAAAAAATCTGCATTTGCTTTGGAGGAGAAAATTTGCAAAATTCGATACGAATCTACGAAGCGGCAAATAGATTCTCTCATCTGTACTAACAAAGCCCTTCTCCCCCAATTACTTAGCTTGACATGGTGGCCAGCTCAAGGAACAGTGATAGTTATTTCAAACTCCTTTTGTTTAAGATTTATGAAGCCCACTTTTGGAAAAGTTCAATGCATCAGCAATTTTTTGTACTCTTCCCCAGGTTTTTGCCTCCACACAATTCTGTCTCAGAGCTCTACAGGTCGCTCTTTCCTTATTTTCTGGAAATATGTCTTATATGAATTGTCAGCTGTTTAGTGCTTATTTAAGGAATGTTCAATGCAGACACAGCAACAATATAAAAAATGTGAAAAAAGTTAAATGTTCTGAGAACCTATTCATACCAAATTGGCTTTGCCTTCGGCAAGAACATGAAGCTATTTAGGTGTGGTTTAGTTGTGTCCAGTAAAACATCATGCAGTGCATGTTTCTGCACATGTCAGTGGGCAAAACCACAAAGGAGGATAAAAAAATGATCACATGACCCTGAGAGTAAGTGGAGTGGGGAAGGCTTTCCCTGATTGGCTCATACAGTAGGCTGAAAAACGGCCTCATTAGCCAATTTGGGGTAATAGCAGTTATGGAGAGGCCTGTGATGAAAGAGCAGACTTTATTCTGTGTTCAGCTGTTTATGGTGGTAAAATGGTCTATACAGTGTGTGATAGGAAATGATTTTACATATCATACAAAGGCTCCCACCAGTGCAGGGAAAGAATGGAAGTAAACAATCAAGAGACTTTGATATGTCAAAGCGAATTCTTTGCTATAGAGAGAGGCTGGGAACAGTACGTTATGAGCAGTGGGTGGGACCCACTGGTCAAACCAGAGATAGTGTGGATTCTCTGTGTCAACGAAGGTATGGCATCCACCAACCGCTAGGGTGTTATTCAGCACAGGAGACAGGGCAGAAAACAGCAAGAGAGAGACTGAACTACTACCTACAGGATTAGCTAATATGGATGACAGCTGATTCGCTGAGTCTGGCAACAGGTAACATTCCAATTGATCAACTTGCAGTTAGGCTTTGTTCACATGTCAGTTATTTGATCAGTTATTTCCATCAGTTACTGTGAGTCAAAACCAGGAGTGGATGCTAAACAGAAATAAGGTATAATATAAAGATCTGCACCTGTTCTATGTTTTGGACCCAAACCTGGTTTTGGCTCACAATAACTGATGGAAATAACTGATCAAATAACTGATGTGTGAACAAGGCCTTAGAACCACAGTTAGTGTGAACGGAGTCTAATAGCAAACATGGTGGTGAGATGTGGTATTGCTGAAAAGACTGCAGGAAAAGCAGCAGATGATGATGAAGCTGAAGCGTGATCAGAGACAAGCCAGAGGTCAGAAGCCAGTATCAGATAGTAATGTGGTACAGGGCATAAAACAGGCTCAGAGTCAGACAGGTCCAGTAGTCAATGCATGTGGCAGGCAAACAGGATGGTCAAATAGGCTGGGTAAAACACAGAAGATCAGAACAGAACACCTTAGCTATTACTTCCTAGGGGAGGAAGCTGCACTTTAAACTTGTAACCCCATCCAGGGACTGTGCTGGAAGGAAAACAGGAAGCACTGAAAGAGTGACCTTTTGGGACGCCATCATGGGATGGAGCACAGAGGCAGTGTGGCCAGAAGATGTATCTGGCTGGCACATGATTGCCCTATCTGGCAGAGATAGCAGTGGGCATCAAGGCAGGAGATGCTGGAGACAGTTGGAGGTATGGAAGAAGGCCCTGTCCTAACTGTATCCCCTGCCCTACACCTCCCTCGACTCTCATTGAACCTGAGGGCATATTTTTGGAGAAGAAGAGGAGAATTGATGTTGTCTTCAGGTTCCCAGGATCTAGAGATGAGTGAATCTATTTGCTGCTTCGTAGATTCATATTGATTCCTCCCTTTTTCCTACTCCGAAGCGAATCCGGATTTTTTTCAGATTCGCTTTGTATTATTTGTAAATTTTCTTAAAATTTTGAACGCTAACACTACGTACGCTACATACTGGAAAATGATGATGTGCCCCCTCAAGAGCGGGAAAGTGAAGATACACCCCCCTCAGAAGCGCGAAAAACAAGCCAGGCTCACCGGGAACTAACTATTTGCACGTATAGGGACTGAAGACTCCTCCCTCATTTCTCCACCCTCCTCACCAGTTCAAGCCAGAGGTGAACAAGATACCACAGCATGGCTAAGCAACTGCGACCAAAGGGGGGAGAGATGGTCTTTGGGAATGAATATCCCAAACCACTGCCCGCTCCAGAGATCAGAGTGTCACTATTGTGTAAGAGAGTCTCACCAGCTCTTGACTTGATATTTGCCTTGCCGGTTGGTGCGGATGCTGTGGCTCGTGAGATGGCTTGGTGCGGCGGAGGCTGCTGGAGCGTCCACTTTGCCACCAAAGGAGGAGAACAACAACTTTTATCCCATCCTTCATCAGTGAGGGCCCACCCCCTGACACTATGGGACTACAAGAGTGCGGTGGAGGACTGGGTCATCCAAGTACTGGATCATCCGAGGCCGGGAGACCCTACACTGGAGTGGCAAAAGGGAATCGTCCTGTGGTTTTCTGTGGAACGAGGCTGTGGCTTCCTGGCAGATGACAAGGACGGTAAGGAGTACTTTGTGGGCTGCAGGTCAGTGAAACAGCTGTACCTGCCCCAACCCCAACACAGACTGTATGTGGGGGATCCAGGGGAATACACCCCCATGGCATCCCTGAAAGGCCCCTTTGCTACCGGGGTTACCTTATTATCTAAGCCCCTGGTACCTGATTAAGCAACAGAAGTTTGGCCGGAGGAACCACCAGGCGAAGGATGTGTGTGCTGCCTACAGGAGTCACCAGATGACACCCTCCATTTCAGGGAGAAGCCACAGCCAGGGCCTCTGATCCCTGGACTGCCTCCACCACCACCATCACAGTCCTTTCAGCTGGGTCAGCTGACGACATTGTTGTTTACTTTCCAGTCCACGGTGATCCACGAGTACAAACTACCCTGGAAAGTGAAGTCAGCAGCAGCCAGGGGAGCTGGCGGGTCTTCCCTGGGTGCAATCTTGCTGGAACCGCTGCAGCCAGAAGTCCTTACCCCTGCTGTTCCGGCAGGAGAATCCAGAAAAGTAAAGGCGCAAGTGGCTGCAGCACTCACCAGTATGACCACCACCCGAAGTACGACTTCTGGCAGAAAAGGGCAGTGGAGCTCAACCACGGCAGCCAGCTTAGCCTACAGGAGGCAGAAGCATCCTCTGATGTCATTCAGTAGCAGTTAAGCGAGGAGGACTTCAGGTCCCTCATCCAAGGAACCCTTCGACTGGCTGTGATTTAAAGGACACCTCTGGAGGACCTATGGAAACCACAACATGGACTGCACCTGACGGGTGTGAGTTAGTTGGCACTTGTTTTGTTTGTTTAGTTTGTATTGCCCCCTGTTTGACTCTCACCCAGATGGACATGGCTTGTCAGGACTCCCCAGCATTCTGCAGAAAATTCCCAGTTATGCCTAATCGCGCCTATATTCCTTTTCCCCCCTTCTCAGGTTATTTGGGAGCCCCTTTTGCAAAGAGGGTTCTCTATTTGCTGCTATTTTATATTATCAATGGGGATTACATATTACCTGTATGGATTACAAAATTACCTCATGTGGATGACAATTGAATTTTGGACTGTGTTCCAGTGTTTTATCATGCCAAGCAGTCATGAGGAGATACTCAAATGTATATCTGAGCCTATTATGCTTGCAAATGTGAAATTGATTGCACTAAAATATTTGCTTATGTCTTTGCTGTATTTTAGCAATAATGTTTTTACAGGTTCAGCAATGTTCAAGCACTTTAGCCCATTGTGTGTTCTTTTTTAGGTACTGTAATGTGTCCTATTATGCATTTATTGTACGGTGTTTATTAATAAATTATGCACTTAGCCAAATAGCACCTTACTTTTCTAGCTCATATGGACTGCCTCTAAAGACTGTACGCTGTGGTCTAGCCTCGTGCGTGTGCATGACGCAATCGCGAGTCAATAGCACACTAAGGATTCATACGCACTTTGTATGCTAATGCTTACGTAGTGCATACTTTTAACAACGCTGACTGTATGTTCGTAATTTGTGCAGGAATGTTCGCAAAACATCAATTATTTTTTAATGCAAATTCGACTGAATAAATTAGTATTTGTCGATTATTTGCCAAAGCGGATTTTGGATGATTCGCTAATCTCTACTTGGGACTCACCTCCTTGGCTTAGCACAAGTCATCAGTTCTCTGAAATGTGTAGAGACAACCACATGGGAAGGAAGGGTCTGTATTACCAGCAGCTTGGCCAGGAACTGGTTCAGCTTCTGCACTGTTGGATGAGTGAACACATACTGTTGTCTCTTTGCAATTGCCTCAGTGATCAACTGCTTGCAAAATGTATGACGAGGAGTAGGAGGAGGAGAAGGAGCATTAGGACAAGTAGACTATGGGAAGGAAAAACAGTTCCCTTCTGCTGAGATGGCTGAGCCCTGACTGTTGGAGAAGAGGTAGGGGCTGGTATGGTATTCATCAGGTTGTACCAGTACATTAACCTTACTATTTTTCCAGGCCAATTTATGGTGAAGCTCCATTTGTTCACTCAGAACCATAGCGCCAACATTGACACCCTTGTAGCGCTGGATTTTCTGCCCTCTGCACACAGAAA
>ONZH01000945.1:0-22706 GCA_900303285.1 Rhinella marina
ACTATTGTTTTTTAATATATTTTTTTATATATTTTTTTTGTAGTTTTGTTTTTTTTGGAACGTGACATGCAGAAACTATCGTAGACCTAACTCACACCCTTTTAATGGTGGCTATTTTGACTGCGATCCAGACAAATGTCGCACAGAGATTTTTGTGATCAAGCTATATACGTGAGAGCAAAAGACCTGGTTGGATTACGTGACGTACAGACAGTGTCACCTGGACAGAAAATAGTGAGTGTACTGAACTGTGACACACAGAATGGTTCCACACTGCTGTGTGCAATGGATTTGTATCACTGAGATATAACAATTAAAAAAAAGGGGTTATATATGGCGATAGCTGCACTACTAGTGCCAGCCAGCCAAGCCAGGAGACAAAAAAAAATTTCATGCAGCCCTTAGAAGGGCTGTTGGGTTCTTTGCGGGTGATTCCTGCCTAACAGAGAACTAAATGCAGGCCCTAACACTCTCCCTGAAACGCAGCAGCTCTATCCCTAACGACATCCAGACAGCATCTGAGCCGAGCACCGCGGCCAGTCACTAGTATATTCCAGGGTCACCTGATCAGGCCAGCCAACCCCTGCTATCGACATGTAAGGGCCCCACGTGATGCTGGGTGTACCGCAGAGTCTCCTGGCTTGTGATTGGCTGAGTTTATAGGCGCCAGAAAAGCACGATGCGGAAGTTGCCATTTCCTCGAGCATGGCGAGATACTCGTCCGAGCAGCGAGCACTTACGAGTACCGTAATACTCGAACGAGCACCAAGCTCGGACGAGTATGCTCGCTCATCTCTAGTAATAATACTTTTTTTTTGTCCAAAATATCTCAAATATGTGGATGGGATCGAAAGGGTCGATAGTGTGGAGAGCACTGGAGCTTCTATAAACTTGTAAGACATCTCTTGACTCAGTTTTATTTTTCATTTGATTTGAATCTCTCCTTTCCAGCCAAGTACTACAATGGAAACATTCACATTTTTTTTTTCTTTTGTAAGAAAACCGATATGCATATCTGTTTTCTAGAAGAGTGTTGTGTATTGGCCTTTTCGCTATCTACCAAAATGGAATGTCTTTGTAAATTCAGATGAATTAGAACTAAATTAATTTGAAAAAAAATTGCTTCTCCTTATCACAGTGATTTATTTGTAAGGTGAAATATTTTTCACTTTGAGATCATTGCATGGTCATATTTTTGTGAATTCCCTTTCAGTACCTTGCAATTTTCCATGTTTGTGCTTTCGTTTTTTACTCCCTGACTTCCTAAAGTCATAAGTTTTTTCTTTTTTTTCCCAGTCACATAGCAGTATGAAGGCTTATCTTTTGTGGTACAAGTTGTATTTTTTAATGGCACCATTTACTATTGCATACACTGTAGGGGGAAGGTGGAAAAAAATCCAAACAGGGTCAAATTGTAAAAAGTCCACCACAGTCTTAGGCCCCATTCACACGAACGTATATTTGCAAATATACGGGGGCCGCCCGGCGTGTGTTCCGCAGCGTTCGGAACACATGCCGGGCGGCCCCATTGAAAATGCCTACACTTGTCCGTGTGTACGGACAAGTATAGGACATGCTTCAAATGAGCCGCTCCCGGCCCCATAGAGGTGAATGGGGCCGCATCTATTCCGCAATTTTGCGGATAGATACGGCCCCATTCAATACGGTCGTTCTTCTTGTGTTTTAATACTATTTTTTTTTCTTGTATCATATAATAACTTGCTATTAAACATCATTTTTTTGGTGTTGCTATTCTAACATATATAACATTTTTATTTTTCCATCAAGTCACTTGTATAAGGGCTTGTTTTATATAGGACGGGATATAGTTTTTAAGATTAAGGTACATATGATTGTTTTAAATCTCTTTTTACTCCATTTTAGAGAGGTGAGGTGAACAAAAAAAAAAACAGTTACTCTGTCAGTGTTATTTACATTATTATGGAGTTCACTGTGCTGAATAAATACCATGTCAATTGTATTCTGCAAGTTGATATGATTATGGTGATACAAAATGTATATATTTATTAAAAATCTTTATACTTTGCATCTCTATATTCAAACATTTTAACATTTTTACTTTTTCCCTCAAGGCTGCTATATGACAACTTGTTTTTGTGGGATTTGATGTTATTTTTTACTAGCACCATTTTGCCGCACATATGGCTTTTTATCACTTTGATTCCATATTTGCAGAGGGGAGATGGCCTGATAATTGCCATTTTTATTATTATTATTTTTTTCCAGGGTTCACTGTGTGGGGGTTAATAACATGATAACTTTAAAGTACTGGTAGACATTATGATACTACCAAATTTATTTAGATTTTCTTATGTTTTATTACATTTACACTTTAAAATCACTTTTTTAAAACTGTTACCATATTATAGTAGCCTCACTCTTTTCATTTTTCTGTTCATGGAGCTCTGCAAGTATTTTTTTTTTTGTGGGATGGGCTGAAGTTTCCACTGCTACCACTTTGGGGTACGTAAGTCATTGTGATAAATTTCTATTAAATTTTTTGGGGTTCATCTGCTATGTCAATAATATGATAGCTTTGCTCTGCTGGGTGACACAAATATGATACTACCCCATTTTAATAGTTTATATCCTACTACTTTTGCATTAAAAAAATAGATAAGATAATAGTGGCTCACTACTACGCAACCCAGTCCTAATAAACAGTGAGCAAAAATCATCTTTTGTGTGATTTAAGAGTATGTCCCTGTGATAGATGTCCATTGCTGTAGTGCATATTATCTATCTTATAAATATATCATGTGATTCCAATATCATGTAACCTCAGTGTGTGATATTGTCTTTAGCAATATTCATAGAGTCCCTCCACCTATCCCATAGCACACATTTTTGGTAATGAGGGTTGTAAGCGTGTCATAAATTCTTTGTATAATCTTATACTGATTCTTAGAATAACAAAGTCTGTACGTTGCTGCTCAGTCTATAAACCTATGTGGAGAATACACATCCTCTTGGTGGAAATCCAATTAGCACTGGCCTGCTAAAAACAAGTTCTTTGGAACTAGTAACAAGATGTTTTCTGGGTTTTTACACTCAAGCTCAATGGAAATCCATAACACCTTAGACATTGCGAGATCCTCACAGCATGGGTCCAGGACCTTTTCAAATTGAATAGCAGAGGTTGAATAAAATATATTCTAAGCTATAACTCATTTCTGGTACAATACACATAATAACTGTACGTAACGCTTGCAGGTAGGGACAGCCACAGACAGTGATCCCACCTTCCCTACCTACTAGCAGTTCAAGCCCTAGGTAGAAAGACTGCAACTGGTTGACGGTCTCTATGCTGCAGGTGACTGAGCTGTAACATATACAGACAAACACCAAGAAACAAAAAATACACAGGGGTGTAGTCGTATGAAAATGGGTCAGAACCAGATGGACAACATAGTACAAAAATGAGAAACAGAGAATAGTCAAAAGACAAGCTGCATACCGAACGGGATGCAGAGTACAAATCAAGTGAATCAGACAGTGGTCAAAAGACAAGCCAAGGTCAAAAGCACAAACAAATCTAAATGAATCCAAGAACCAGGAACCTAGCTAGTGAACCTAAACAAGACTATCACTGGCACTGGTATATGGCTAGAATGGAGTGAACAGTCATCCCACTGCTAATCTCCTCCAGCACGCGCCGCTGTAGGGAAAAAAAGCATTGCATGCTGTTGCTAAGGATGCTATTGTGTCACCAGGGGGTGTGGCATAGCAGCACGTCTCTCCCAGCCCTAGAGATCTTGCAACTGGATAGGTAGGTTTGTGACACTGTAATAATCAAGTTTGGTATAACGTGGACATCAAAGGGAGTCTAAACACCCCCTCACCTGACAGCTGGCATTCTCACATAATGAGGATCTCACAAAGTGGTTGGCATAGTGAAACATTCATTATGAAAACATGCTGGTACCCGTATCCGCCAGAGCAGATAGAAAGACAAACTTTATTGATATGTCATATTAATCAACTGAATGAGAGAGGTGGAGAATGCATATTTAATAAATGCCTTCCAAGAAGGCTGGAACAATAATAGGAGGGAGAGCCCTTTCAGCTCAGCCCCTCTGGGACCAGAAAAGAGACTTTTAACAAGCCACTCACGTATAAGAGCCTTTCTGTTTTAATCCTTTTACTTTCTATACCTATTTGCTTATATGTCCTTTGTTTTGTTATCTTTTGATTAGCACTGTACATTTTTTGTATATTAAATCTTAAAATTTAATGTCATTCCTTGTTGCTCTAACTTGCCCACCTTCTCGAAGTGCCACTTTGCATTTTACCATTGATACCAGTGTGCTTGTCGTATGCCAGAATGCAGTGCTTTCCTGTGAGGGTTGTGCATATAAAACCAGCCTTCCCTTAGCCTGGACTTACATTGACAGATAGTGGTAGCTTGTGTATGGATTTGTGTGTGGATCCGTGACATAAGTCCATAATAGCCTAGTGTGTTAGAAGAGTGTGGAAGCAGAACGCCCTTCCTCTGTGTCTCTCGGGGGCTGTTGTGTTTTGTGTGCGCTTGATGATGTGCATGTACAAATACAGTCAGACACTCCTCCCCTCATTAATGCATAACTTTTGGATGCTTGTGCAGAACAAGCCACTCTTTCTTCTAACAATTAACACATGTGCATATATAAATATGGGCAAGCATTCTGCCCCCATTAAGGTATCATTTTTGGATGCTGGGTCCCAATAACACCATGTGTGTTTAAACACTATCTATCTCTGATAAGGGACAATTTTGGGAGCTTTCAGTTAAGAAAAAGCATAGCACATTCAATGATGCAGAGTGTTTTTATGGTATTTTGAGTTTTTTTTTGTGGCATTTTCAGCACTTTTGCAGTTTTAGCAGTACTTTTTACACATTTTTTTGGTAAAAATGCCATCTTCAGATGCTATCTGCAAGTCTAAGGAAAGTAGGAAATGAAGTGTAGACAAGACATTTTTCAAAACGGGATATGTTTAAGCTTTTTAATACAGGATACTGCAAAAATCGTGTATTTCCTGTTAAAGTACTAATAAAATTGTCCAGTAATAAAACACCACTAGATTTGTACTCTCTCCTTTGTTAATACAACATGTGCCTAACATAACAATCTTTACCAAGTTCAGAAATCAGCAGGACAAGAGCTTAAACCAAAAGTGCATGCAGCCTTACGCCACCTACTGCATACCACATAAATCAACTAGTCCGTAGCCCACACCTATGTCAATGCACTTTATTAATTTTACTCACTACTACTCACATCAAACACAATCCGACTAGTATAAGACTAGTCCTACGGTGTTTTTAAAACTTCTATTTACTGCTAGTAGTCTCACGCTGTATAGAAATTTCAGTCCTTCATGTATTGTTTCTCATGCATCTCAATTCTGGCAGCAAGCTCTGAAACAAAAATGAAAGTAACCCATTGATTGGAGACATCATTGCTACTCTGAAAGTAGCACAGATACTCTGATCCAATACATTCTATCCATGTCCCTGTTCTCTGTGCTTTCAGAATTGTGGTGATGGTGATGTTTTAATGTTTAAGCTAATGTTTAATGTTTTTAAGCGTTTTTCATCTCATTGTCTACTGTACAAGGGAAAAAAAACACCTTTCAAATATTTGTTTTTCAAAAAAGCCACTGAAAAAACACCATAAAATACACATACAGTATTAAAAAAACAGCAAACTGTTTCTAAGATCTATGGTTTATATGGCCAGACCAAAATTGTGTGCTGGAGGCCTTATGCTGATTTCATATTTTTTGCAGAAATGCCACATTTTAGCAATATTTTAGCATATTTTGATTGCATCAAAACACAGTGGCTAGCTGTAAGTCAAATTTTTTTTTTTTTTTACTATAGAATTCTCTGTAGGCAAAATAAAAGCCCGAAAATAATGCAGAAACAAATATGTGAAAAAGAAAGGCTAACATGATTTCATGACATTTTTACAAGCCAAACAAAAGTGCCAAAAAACGATGGGAGTACAGTAATTTAAAGGGTTATTCCAGTTACATTATGTTATCCGTTACCAGCCCCCACTGATCACAAGAATAGGGGCCCCATATCACATGAGGCACCCCAATCTGAACAGAGAGGTCGAATAAGTGCTCCGTAGACAGCCAAGCATTGTGAATTCCTGACATGTGGTGCTCAATTTTAACCCATATGCAAATGGACAATTAAGTGCAGCAAGAGTGAAGCCCATGCCACCCTGTGAACCCTTGCTTCTTCTGATTCTTCTGCAAGCTGTTCCTTCTACTTCTTGATTGATATGGCCGTATTATTGTATTCACCTGAGCTAGTCCTAACACGCATTTCGTAACTTCTACTGAAGACGCGAGTGTGGCCAGGTCCTCTCCGCCCCCTAGTTGCCATGGAGATGAAGACACCAGCTGCTTCCTTGCTCCTTGGCAGCGCTGCAGGGAGGAAGCGCAGCGCCAGCTCCTCATTACAGTTTATTTATGTATTTATTTTAATGGGGAAAAGAGGGTGATTTGTATTTTTATTTTTTTATATCTTTAAAAACATTTTTCCCCACTTATTTTAATGTCCCCTAGGGGACTTTAAGAGTAGATTCACATTGAGGATTTTTTCCTTTAGGCTTCCACTGTGGCTTTGGGAGTGGTCTGCATAGTAACCATTTGAAGCATGGACCTGTATTGTGTCTTGGCACTGTACTGAAAACTATGCGGCTAAAACATTTGGCCACAGGAACTGTGGCACAGCCTTCCATTTAAAACTATTCAGATTCACCATGATTTTCGGCACAAAATCTGAGCTCAAACCTGATCACAAACTACTCCATCTGAACCTACCCTAACATATGATCATCTGATCACATCTCCCTTAGACTGCAATGATCTAACCTTGCAGTCTATAGGAGATTCAGTGCGTTCCTCTCACTAACTTACCTGTCTGGCTCCATCCGGCGAGATCTCCAGCTTTAACAGGACCACGCCAGGAGAGACATGCTGCTAAGCCAAGCCCCCTGGTGACACAACATCATCCTTATCAATAGGATGCAATGCTCTATTTCTCCCCAACAGTGGGAGTGTACTGGATAGGACTAGCAGTGGGTTTATTGTTCAGCTGCTTTATTCCTGTGTCCTAAAGTTCTGACTAATGGAGCACTGACTAATGGAGACCTATTGGGTTCTAATGCTGGGACTCGGTGCTCTATTTAAACCCCTTGTTGGCAATTCACCCTTGTAATTTATAGGTTCACCCCTTCCTGTGCTCCTGGTTTTGTCTGTGAAGGTTTTGGATTGTTTAGTTTATTGACCCTGGCTTGGCTCTGACCTTCCTCTGTCTTGTGATTTTGTACGGTGATACCCGTCTGGTTCTGACTTTGGCTTGACTATTTTCACTACTCTCCAGCTTCTGATTTTGTACTGTATTGTCCTCCTGGTTTTGACCTATTTCTGTACAAGCCTTCTCTGTGTGGTTGTGTCTCTGTTTCTGTCTTGCACTTAACAGAACAGGGAACATTGACTAGACTTGCTGACTAGGGATTGCACTGCAAGTAGGCAGGGAAAGTGGTTTGGGTTCCAGTTAGTGTTACTGTCCTATGAAGACATGGCACATGCAGGATCATGATAGGAATTTTGCTATGTCAGGCATTAGAGACTTCAGAACACCCAAAGCTGCTATATAAACCAAATGGCTCCCTTAATCTCAGTGCAGGGGAACTGTTCCGTCTCTGGGAATGCTGAACTTCCAGGAAAACACCTCCCAGATACCATTGTTGACCACAACATCTGAAGGCATAAATGTCCCTGATTAGCATTATTGCTGATCACGGAGAAAGCCTCCGGGTGTCTGCTAAATAAAACAGTAGGCACCTTGGGGCTATGGCTTCCGCTCAGCTCCTAAGCAGGAGTACATGTATGGTGAAAGTCATGACAAGGTTAAAGTGGTTATCCAATCCCTATAATGATCCTCAGAATGCCCGGGCCCCTCCTCTAGAGCATACTTACCTGCTCACCAGCACCTGTGTCACTGTGGAACCCTGCACGGTCACCACTGCATCTCCCTGTAGCACAGATCAAAATATCCGGGGTTGGGGGGAGCAGCACAGTCCTCCTTTACAGATGCCAATCACAGACTCTATGAAACTGATCCCATCTATTCTCCAGCAACTTAATTCTGGTATGTGTACTATATCAATTTCTTTTTCAGAATGTGTTTCACTGATGCCTACTATTACTTACTTATTTATATGGCTATTGGGTGTACAAAAATCCTTCAGTTATAGCAATCACCTGTGACAATCTGGAAGGGTGGGACTGTTGGTGAATAAACTCAAAAATCTTGAAGACACTGATTGTCGAAGTTTTCTCTTCAACTTATGACTACACAGTTTATGGAGCTCTAGTATTTCTGCTCAGAACAGTGTTTACTTTTGAATCATTCAGCTGTCGCTAACAGCTCATTGGTGGGGGTGCCAGGTGTCAGACAACCACCAATCTAATTTTAATGGCCTATCCTATGAATAGGTCATCAATATGTTGATCCCCAAAAACCCTTTAAACCACAGTAAGTGAGTAATTATTTTTAGGCAGAATGGAGTGGACTACTTTCTGTCCCACATATTTTCTTTAAATAACAAGCAAATAAAACAGATGGAAATGCAAAATGAAACTGCTAGTGATAATTTAAATACAAATGGATTAATCTTTAGAGCATCAAGTCAGGAAATAGAATATTTAAATTATAATTAATATCTTAACTTTTAGAAAAAATCTTCTTCAACTTATTCCCATGTGCATCTCTATATTCAAGATATTCAAGATATTTTATATTAAACAAATAACTGTTCAAGCAATGCTCAAATTACTAAATTGCTCTAAAAGTAAATATGTAAATATTCATGTATTCCATATGAAACATGATTCAGAAACTTACGTAGAAAATTAATTTTCATTTTTGGTAATGAAATGCACATTGTAATCAGATAATGATATACAGTAAGTACATCTTCTAATGTGTCTTTTTATGGTAAAAATTCAGAGTAAATTCTAGTGTGCATAAAACCATTTGTGCTTTGTTGACAGCAAAGTACTTTGGTAGCAGCAAAGGGTTGCTGCACACAGTGTGGATTGTGCATGTTTTTTCCTTGGGGATTTTGTGCAGAAAAATCACAGCATAAGGGCTCATGCACACACCAGTGTTTTTTGTCCCCATTCGATATGCCTTTTTTGTGGGTTGGATACAATCCAATTCACTTTAAATGGGCTGCAAAAGATGCGGACAGCACTCCTTGTACTGTCCACATTCATTCTTCGGCACTCGCAAAATAATGGCCTATAGAAATGGTTCTATAGATGCCAGGGCGTTCTGCTCCACAAAATGTAGAACGTACATGGTGGGTATCTGTGTTTTGTGGATTTGCAATTTGTGGACCACAGTAATGGTTGCAGCTGTGTACATCAGCCCTACTACAGTAGCAGCAAAGTGTATAAGATTAGACAAATCTCATGTGCATTTTTGGGGTCATTTATCAAACTGGTATAAAGTAGAATTGGCATAGTTTTCCATAGCAACCAATCAGATTATGCCTTTCATTTTCCAAAGATGCTGTCCAAAATGAAAGGTGGAATCTGATTGGTTGCTATGGGTAACTAAGCCAGTTCTACTTTAATCCAGTTTGATAAATAACCCCACTTGTTTTTTTTGTTTGTTTTTTTTCCCTTTAGGTGTGGAAATTGACCTGGGGTATGGATTTTGAAATCTGCAGCTTGTCATTTGTCATTGCATTTTTCTTGTATGGATTTCACCCTTTTCAATGAAAAAATGAGATCTGTTGAAATCTGCACCAAAACTACATAAAAACCACATCAAACATGCAACCAAACATGCAACAAATAGCTTTGATTTATGTGCATTTATTGTGAGGTTTTGGTGCAGATTTCATGCAGATTTTCTGCACATAAATCCGCACCATGTGTAACTAGTATTCACACATGACAGATTTGGTGAAAAAAAATTCTGCAACTGTCTAAGGGCTCATACACACGGCCATTGGATGTTTTGCGGTCCACAAATTGCGGGTACACAAGACATGGATACTGGCCATGTGGATTCCACATTATATGACATGAAAACGGCCGGCCACTAATGGAACAGTCCTATCCTTGTCCATAATGCTGAAAATAATAGAACATGTTTTTTTGCAGAACGGCCATGTGGGAATATTATGCGGATTACCAGCTGTGTTTTCTCTTGGATATACCTATAGAAAAAGAAATCACTAAAAAAGATACAAAACATCTTGCACAATATGATAACTGGATTTGCAGATGTACATGGAAAGGTTTATAAAAGAAAAATGACAGAAAATAATGCACTCATACAGTAGATGCAAACATTATATAAGGACTAAGCCCTAACTCTGATATGACAAAATCCGAGACTCTCAGCCAATATATTTTGATCAAAACACATCTGTGCCCACCTACCAGCATTACGTTGGTCTCAGTCAAAATTTTGAAAAGTGCATAACTTCTATTACAATGAATAATCCCTATTGCTAAAACCCAAATACCCCTTTAATAATTTAGTGTCATGCAAATATTATCTTTATTAAACATTAAGTATTAACAATACACAGTGCTGAGAATATATCATCTGAAGATATAAAATGTGTAAGCCATTCCGCTGCTTGCTACTGTGACATTTGTGAGAGAAATAAAAATACATTCAACATTTATGAATGTGAGTCCAAGCAGGAATGAACCACTACCCCGCACATTTCCTAAACAAGAATTACAGAGTCGACTGTAAATAGCCTGTCTTGAGAGGTCAGAACTGATAAACCTTTTTTTAATAAAATAGAAAGGATGAAATAGGATTTCCAAGTCATTATTTTCCCAAATGACCATTCTAAACCTAGAGAAGCAAATGTCACGTTTTCAAAGAAAATTGACATTTCCCCCATTTTGCATGCTTGCTATGAATACCCTTAAGGCATATCTGAAATAAAATGCATAGAATTTCTAGAATCAAGCTATTTATAGGTAGAGAGATTATTACTCACTTGACTCGTTCCAGAAATAAGCATTCCATGAAAAATGTGTTTATTGCACAAATTATATAATTACAACACAATAAGAACAATATCCCAGTGTTATGAGTCAATTTGAGATGGTATTTAATGATACATTATCCAAATGCAGTAAAAATATTTAGCTTTGACAATTTGAAGACATGTTTGGCATCCTGTGCCCTACTCACTGCTATGTTTGCTATTAAGTGTGACTTTATGTTGTTACACAGTATGTCATTTTAGAATAATTTTAATGTATTTTGTTTGGATTACTGCAATATGTGAAGTTAAATAATAGCTACTGCTTCAGAATGCAGTATTATGAGTTGAGCCAAGTTTTGAAAGATTGGATTTGGCTGATTCGTCGAACTTAGTCAAGAAATTTGATTTTTCCAAATTAATTTGTCACAAATTGCAAAACTCAGGCCACTCCGCCTAATCATATACATCCCACTTGGTGACCCAATCAAAGTGTGAAGGCTTGGATCTTAAACTGCAGGCAGATTGCAGGGAGATTGTATTGCCTTGTGAATTATGTTCTTTTTCTTTTCAAATATCTTTTTACTATTTTTTTCGTATAAAGAAAGATTATTTTTACAAACATTGGATTGTAAGCAAAGGTAAGATATAAGTAGTGCAACATACAAAGTGTGTAAAACAGGGTAGAAAGAGTGATATCTCTGTATCTCACCTTAGACAGCTGCTTTTACAAGCTGTGTGAGAAGGAATTAGGTTTGGATGAGTAGACAGATTAGATTACTTAATTAAAAGAAGCCTGGAGAGGTATATAATATGTGAGAAGGTGTGCTAGGGAGGGGATGTGAATAGGGTTGGTAGGGGAGGAGGGAGTATGTGGGGGGGGGCACCTATCAGGCGTATCTACTGTTGGGAGTCAAAAGCTCAGATGGAATGACTGAGCTCTGAGAGGCTCTCAATGCTCGGACTGGACTTACGGTGGGAGATCCAGCTGTCCCACAACTTCTCAAATTTGTGGTGAGATCTGGTCTCCCAGGCTGAGAGTTTCCATATGATAAATGTGATCCACTTTTAGAAACCATTGTGCTATTGTCGGTGAGGTTGGTTGATTCCAATGCTGTGGAATTAGGGTCTTTGCTGCAGCTGTCAGAAAGTAGAATAGTTTCTGTTTTGAGTTAGATATGTGTGGGAGTCTGATATTAAGTAAAACTGATTATAAACAGATTGTTTTCATGTTATCCAATACCCCAGACCAAAATGTCTGTAGTGTGGGGCAAGACCACCACATGTGCAAGTAAGTGCCTTGAGCTACAAGTTTGAGTTTGTCTTTATATTTCGACCAAACTCTGAGTGTATTTTTAATTACTTCATTATGAGTGTAAGAATTGAGGAAGGAGATATCTTTAAGCCAGATCAAAGATCGCAAGGGTTGTGTTGTTTGTTGAGCCTCTAGGGAGATCCATAGTTTACTTACTTCTTCTCTGGCCCAATTTACTATTCTGGTGAGATGTACTGCATCATAATAAAGCCTCCAATCTGGGAGGGCCATTCCACCTCGTGATTTGTGTTGTGTGAGGAGGTCGTTATTTAGGCGTAGTCTTCTGCCCTGCCAGCGGTTAGTGATTTTCCTGATGTTAGAGAAGAAGGAGGATGAGAGAGGAATAGGTAGAGTCTGAAATAAGTACAGGAGTTTGGGTAATACTATAGATTTAATTAGGTTCTTACGTCCCATCCATGAGAGGAAAGGAATTGACCAAGAATCTAGTGTGGACTAAAAGGTTTTTGGAATTGGAGCATAATTTAGAGTATGTAATTATTTCCAGTTGGTGCTAATTTTGAGACCAAGGTATGTTATATAGGTAGAAAGCCATGGGAAGGGGTATTGAGCTTGTAGAGTTTGATTTGCACATCTATATTTATCCCTAGGGCTTCAGATTTATTAGCATTTATTTTGAAGTTGGAAATTTGGCCATACTCATGTAGTATAATGTGTAAAGCGGGGAATGCTTTCTCTGGGTTTGTGAAGAATAATAGGATGTCATCAGCATATGCTGCTAACCTGTGTGTAAAGGATCCGCTGGAGTAGCCAATAATGTCAGGGTCCTCTCTGATCGTTTGAAGAAGTGGTTCGAGAGAAAGTATAAATAGTATGGGTGAAAATGGGCAGCCTTGTCTGGTTCAGTTTCTGATTTGGAAGGGAGTGGACAGTGATTGATTGATGCGTAACCTGGCTGAGGGGGAAGTATACATTGCGAGGATTGCGTTTATGAATGGAGGGGGAAAACCAAAGTGAGTCAAAACCGCTCGTATGTAGCTCCAGTCTACCCTGTCGAAGGCCTTTTCGACATCTGTCCCAAGCATGACCAGTGGAAGTTTCTTTTTAGATGCTATTTGTAGTAAGGACAGTACTCTCATAGTATTATTTTTGCCCTCCCTTCCTGGAATGAATCATACCTTTTCTGGAGCAATTATAGAAGGTAGAAGAGGGCTAATCCTAGACGCTAAGAGGCTTGTGTAAAGCTTCAGGTCGGTGTTTTGGAGCGAGACGGGTCTATAACTGCCACACGAAGATGGGTCTTTTCCGTCCTTGTGTATCAAAGTGATACATGCTTCTAATGATTGTTTGGGGATTGGAGAGCCAGATAGGTAAGCATTAAAAGTGTTAGTCAGGTGTGGGAGTAGTACTGAAGAGAAAGCTTTGTAGTATGAACAGGGTAGGCCATCTGGGCCCGGAGCTTTACCTTTCAGGCACTTCAACAGGGCACACCGGACCTCTTCTATGGAAAAAGGTTTTAAGAGTGAGGTGTGGGAGGATAAAGGGATGGAAGGGAGAGTGATGTGTGAGAGGAATTTCTGTACAGCAGAGATCTTAAGTGTGTCTGGAGTTGGTTGTTCGGTGTGGTTTAACTGATATAGGGAAGTATAGAAATCTATTAACTCTTTTTCTATCAGTGATGGGTCTGATTTCAGGTTGCCATCTTTTGTTTTAATCTCCGCCTTATGGGTACACTCTTTTCTTTTTTTTAATTAGAGTCATCATTAGCTTTGAAGCTTTGTCTCCATGTGCGTAAAATGAGTGCTTGACCGACATATAGACCTTAGAAAGGTTTTTATTAAGGATATCTCGTAGTTGTAGTCTAGTGTCTGTGAGTTGTTGAAGATGTAATGCTGCTAGAGAATGTTTGTGGAGCTTCTCCAGTTCATTTATTTAGCTGTCTGTAGCTGCTGTATTTGTGCGTTGCAGTGTTTCTTTTGATATGAGCCTATTGAGATGAATTCTCCTCTAATGGTAACTTTGTGTGCCTCCCAGACTAATGGGGTGGCGACTTCATTGTTTAAGTTTAGTGAGAAATAAGAGTCTATTGATTTCAAGACCCTGGGATGTACGGTAGGTATAGAGAAAGTGTCTTGTTTAGTCTCCAGGTAGGTTTAGTGTGTTTAGGGGAGAAAAGTTGGATTGAGAGTTCCACTGGGTAGTGATCCAAAAAGGAACTGGAGCCAATGTTAACTGTTTGGATTTTATGGAGGGATGATTGAGAGAGGAAGAAATAATCTCTTCTATGATAAGAATTGTGTGGGGTTGAATATAATGTATAGTCCCTATCTTTGGGATGGGCGAAACGCCATGTGTCTCTGATAGAGAGTAGGTCGACAGATTTTTTATGTGCCGGATGGCTTTGTAAGAAAGGGAAGATTTGCCTTGAGAAGTATCTATTAAAGGATCTAGGGCGACGTTGAAGTCTCCTCCAATAATAAACTCTCCTTTTTTTTAAACTTCTTATTGTCATTAGTGTGTCTCGTATCCATGAAGCTTGATGGGTGTTAGGTGTGTAAATGTTTTCTAGGATTATCTGTAAACCATTTAGTTTTCCTTATAGGATAAGGAGTCCACCCTCACTATCTGTGTGTAGGTCTGTTTGCTCGAAAGTCAAATGTTTAGCAATGGCTATGGAGACCCCTTTTTGACTTTTTTGTATCAGAGTGGGAGTGCAACCAGTGTGTATAGTAATGCCTGCGGAAAAGGGGTGTTTTTGCTTTCATAAAATGCATCTCTTGGAGGAGAAGTATGTCTGCGTGAGTTTTCTTGAAGTGATGGAGGATGTGGCTGCGTTTCACTGCTGCATTGAGACCTCTAGTATTATAGGATATCAGTTTTATATACGTCATGATGTATCTTTTAATTTGAGCATAACATCTAGTTGAGAATGTGCTAAGCTATTGAGAGCGTGTTTAAGGATAGGTATTTGAGTTAATGGGGGTAGGTATTTGAGAGTGTGGAATGTCTGTGTAGACATAACTAAAATAATTAGTGCTAACAAGAATAACAGTCAGAACTGTAGCCTGAATGTGAAAAGAGGCATTCAAACTATTTTGAATGCCAGTACATTTTGGCCAGTGCAGGGGCCAAAATAGAAACATATAGGTACAGTATATTCCCAGAGCCGTGGGAAAGCCACAAATGTTGGGACCAGGGTTGCCAACCATCCAGAAATTTCTGAACAGTCCGTAAAAATAGGCAACTTTTTTCCTCTGTCCGTGAAAAAAAATATAGAGGTGTCTGTGATTTTTTTGAGGCTGGTGATACTTGACTAGATTATTTTGGTGGCAATTATAATCTCACAGTTCACAGTAAATGCAGGTAATGAGTTCTGATCAGTATATTGAGCTAGAGACATGGATTACTTATAATCTTTATCATTCATTATGGTTTTCCAACTTGTCCGTAAAAAATGTTGGCCGTCCGTGATTTTGGGAAAAGTTGTCCAGAAAAAAGAAAAAGTCTGGTTGGCAACCCTGGTTGGGACCACTGCTCTATGGAACCATTTGAAGCGGCGTCATGCCAGCAATTTAGAGCAGCCCATTAATACTAAAGAGCTGGTTACTTCTCCCGGGGTCCCTTCTGTCAGGCAGGCCGCATCCAGGGCCATAGCTCAGCCCACATTCCGGGGTGTAACTAGTACATCTACGTCATCGTCGCCCAGTGCGTGCATGTCTCCACCTCTCTCATTCGGCAGCCGTCCATTGCCGAGTGTGTGGCCAGGAAGCAGTTTTACGGCACAAGTAATCCGACAGTGCGCAAACTGAATGGTCACCTGACAAAGTTGCTGGCTGTGCAGTCTCTGCCGTACCAGCTGGTTGACTGCCCAGCTTTTAGGGAGCTAATGGCTTGCGCTCAGCCACGCTGGCAGGTCCCTAGCCGGCATTACTTCTCCAACAAAGCTATCCCCGCCTTGTACTCCCATGTGGCTGACAATATTGGACGTTCCCTGCAGCTGTCTCTCTGCAGCATGGTGCATGTCACGGTGGACACCTGGAGCAGTGCTTACGGCCAGGGGCAATACATGTCCTTTACTGCCCACTGGCTGAATGTATTTAGTGGCAGCGAGGCAGGAACCCCCCAGCAACCAGGTCAATTGCTTTTGGCACCTCCACGTGCTTTTCAGCCAAGATTGCAGCAGACCACCCAACAACTATCCGCTTCCACCTCCACGGGCAGTCCGCCTGCTGGAGCATCAGGGCAGCGAGTTACCCCCGCTCTTTCATATCACATGTGCCAGGTGAAACGCTGCCATGCAGTGTTAGAATTAGTTTGTGTTGGCAGTAGCAGCCACACAGGCCAGCGCTTGCTGCATTACATGAAGCAGCAAATAGTGCACTGGCTGACTCCACGGCAGCTGGAAGTGGGCAAGGTAGTGAGTGACAATCGGACAAATATAATGGCAGCGCTGAACCTGGGTCAATTCTCGCATGCTCCCTGTATGTAATCTAGTGGTGCAAAGATTTCTAAAACCATTCACTGGCCTGCGCACAGTGCTGGCAAAGTTGCGGAAGCTTTGCACTCATTTCAGCCATTCATATGTATCTCACCACGGCTCTGGTGGAACTGCAGCGTCAAAATGGTCTTCCGCCACACCGCTTAATAGGTGACGTGCCGACCCGGTGGAATTCCACTCTTCATATGTTGCAGCGACTCCTAGAGCAGCGTAGAGCAGTGGACGATTTTGTCCAGCAGCAGCCAGAATCTTCCACCATAGGAGGAGGATGAGGAGCTTCAGTTAGAGGAGGGGGGAGAGGAGGAGGATTTTAATGAGGGTGATGATGACCAGGAGGAGGAGGAGGAGACACAGGTGGAGGATGAGGATGATGAGACTTTCAGGGACACAGCAGTTTCTCAGAGAGAGGCTGAGATGGAAAGAAATGGCCTCTCAGGCACGCTGGGCAGGATGGCGAGTTGTATGCTCACATGCTTACGCACTGACAGGTGTATCCTAAACATAAGGCAGACTGACGAATACTGGCCGGCGATGCTTCTGGACCCGCGGTATCAATCCAACATGGGGATTGTTGTCCTCCCCAGGAAAGGGAAGAGAAATTAGTATCATTGCGAGAGAAGCTATGTAGTAACCTGGCCACAACTTTCAGCCAGCCCCAGCCTGCTGCCAGCTTGTCTGAGAAGGAGGTCCGGCCGAGTCATCCATCCAGGCGTACCTGCAGTCTGGCTCACAAAGCCTCTTCTCAGACCCCCTGGAATTCTGGGCAGGCAGATTACAACAGTGGCCGGAATTGTCCCACTATGCACTAGGGTCATTTTGTAATTACATGTTGCATTTTCGCTCCAGCTGCCTCTCAGCAGGGGTTAACGTGCTGCGGCCGGATCCGTGGCCCGCCCCCATTACAGTGAATTTGGGCCAGAGCGCAGTTCCAGCCCCACACGTGTACCTGCAGCAGCACGGATCTGGAGGGACCCTTCACCCGCCGGATGCGGGCTGCCGCTAGTGTAGAAGTAGCCTTACATTCAACTCTAATGTACAGTTGTAGCTACATGGGAATAGTTTGGGGCCGAAGGATCCCGTGCCTAACCACTAGTGCTCTTACTGCAGCTGCACTCCCACGTAGCTTGGATGAAAAATAAATTAAGCATGTTTTACACTTACTAGAGGCTGCAGGTACTTCAGGGGCCATCCTGCCTCGACGATGGTGACGCCGTCGTTGACAATGCTCTGCAACATAATTGTTAGATGATGAATCTTTTTAATACTAACACATACTACTATTAAGATATTATGGGTGTGAGAGGGTGGCCATATCATATTTTTTTCTTCTAAAAAGGTATTTATGGCAATAGATAACGTTATCATTGCAATAACTTTCTTTATATCGTTAACACGGTGCAGAAGGAATACTTTGGATATCGCCCACTGACAGGAGCTGCAGCATGGGCACGTCTTTGAGTCTGTGTGTAGGAGGAGAAAGCACTAACTATGAAGGGGCATATATGGGTACTTTCTTTCGAACTAGTGCATTTGCCTGACACAAACAGGAGAATGGCCAGCACCATTAACAATAATGACCAGAATACCTTCACTTAAGTTGTTTGGGTCGAGAGTTAGAGGAGTTGCCTAGCATGAAACAAAATTACTGCTGCGCACTACGCACGACCACGTTGTCCTTCTATACTTTTTTCATTATTCGCAGTGACTGCTGGTATGTATACAATACAGTACACTTATTTTTTGTACATGTTTTTACTTATCAAATATTTTGTTACTCACCCTGCCGTATCTCTGCGCGGATCTCATTAAACCGCTCTGGGCATTTGAATTTCAGATTGGACAATTTCCGCTGGATCTGGCCCGAGGTCCGCACGGTGTGGAAACGATGGCGAAGGCCTTGGATCACCTGCTGGATCACCTCCTTCTTATGTTGGTTTGGATGGCGGTGTGTGCAATCGTAATCCTCTCTGTCCATCAACCGGATCAGTAATTTCAGCTCTTCAGAGCTAAATGATGAGGATTGCCTGGATGCCATTTTCGAATATTCACTCTGCCTCTGAGGAGTGCACGCAGTGGCCTATCGTCGTGCATGCCTGCGTATTACGTAATCGCGTAGACAATAGTATGCTGAGGATTCGTACGCTATTTGTACGCTCACGCGTACGTCTTCTAAGAAGTTACGTACATTCTTTAAAGGAACGTTCGTTATTAGTGCTCGAATGTTCGCTAACATCACATAATAATTAGAGATGAGCGAGCATGCTCGTCCAAGCTTGGTGCTCGTTCGAGTATTAGGGTACTCGTAAGTGCTCGCTGCTCGGACGAGTATCTCGCCATGCTCGAGGAAATGGCATCTCCCGCATTTTGAATTTTTGGCGCCTATAAACTCAGCCAATCACAAGCCAGGAGACTCTGCGGTATACCCAGCATCACGTGGGGCCCTTACATGTCGATAGCAGGGGTTGGCTGGCCTGATCAGGTGACCCTGGAATATACTAGTGACTGCCCGCGGTGCTCGGCTCAGATGCTGTCTGGATGTCGTTAGAGACAGATCTGCTGCGTTTCAGGGAGAGTGTTAGGGCCTAGATTTAGTTCTCTGTTAGGCAGGAGTGATATCAAAAGAACCCAACAGCCCTAACCCAACAGCCAAGGGCTACAAGACATTTTTTTTGTCTCTGGGTTGGCTGGCACTAGAAGTGCAGCTATCGCCATATATAAGTTTTTTTTTGTTTTTATAGTTTTATCTCAGTGATACAAATCCATTTCATACAGCTGTGTGGAACCATTCTGTGTGTCACAGTTCAGCTGTCCAGTCACCACAAACCACAATCCGTATTTTCTGTCCAGGTGACCCATTCCGTACGTCACGTAATTAAAAAAGGTCTTTTGCTCTCACTGATAAAGCTACAGTAGAAAAATCTGAGTGCGACATTTTTCTGGGTTGCAGTCAAAATAGCCACAGTCAGCAGGGGCTGAGTTTGCTCTCTGATATTTTCTGCTCGTCACGTTAAAAAAATATATACATATAAAAAAAAATAAAAAATAAAAAAAATAGTTTTTTTTGTTGTTTAACCCCTTCCCGCCCAGCGCCGTACATGTACGGCGCAACGGGACGTGACTTAACGCCCAGCGCCGTACATGTACGGCGCGCTGATCGGGCGGGTGCAGGAGCTGCGCCCGCCCGATCAGCGGCGGGGGTCCGGCAGTGTCCAGGTGCCGGACCCCTGGGGAATGCGCCAGCATCGGTGAAAACACCGATGCCGGCGCATTAACCCTTCATGTGCCGCGGTCAGCGCTGACCGCGGCACATGAGGTGTGCCGCATGTTCAGGATGCCGAGCTGGGGGCCATCGGGTCCCCGCGCTGCTGTGACGGGGACCCGATGGCTTGGATGGCAGCCCGATGCTCCATCATGGCTGCCATCCCTGCGAGCCTGTGCGATCCAGCCCCCTGGATCGCACAGGAAGCAGGCTGTAAGTGTATTACTGTGAGTAATACACTTACAGCCAATGCATTACAATACAAAGTATTGTAATGCATTGTGAAGGGGATCAGAACCCCCAAAAGTTAAAAAAAAGAAGTGTAAAAAGGTGAAAAAAATGTTAAAAAATAAAGTTAAAAAAATAATAATAAAAGTTTCAAGTAAAAAAAAAGAAAAACGCCATTTTCCCCCCAATAAAGTAAAAAAAATTGTTAAAAAAAGAAAAAGTAGACATATTAGGTATTACCGCGTCCGTATCGACCGGCTCTATAAAAATATCACATAATCCATCCCGCCAGGTGAACACAGTAAAAAATAAAAAATAAAAATAGTGCCAAAACAGCCATTTTTTGGTCACATTCCCCCATAAAAAGTGTAATATTACGCGATTAAAAAGGCGTATTTACCCCAAAATGGTACCAATCAAACCGTCATCTTGTCCCGCAAAAATGATACCCTACCTGAGACAATCGCCCGAAAACTGAAAAAAATATGGCTCTTTGAAAATGGCAACACAAAATAATGATTTTATTCTGTTCAAAAAATAAATCTAATGTGTAAAACTATCCAAAAATAAAAAAGTTAGACATATTTGGTATCCCCACGTCCGTAACAACCTACTCTATAAAAATATTACATGAGATGGCCCCCCAGGTGAATGCTGCAAAAAAAACAAAAAAAACCTATGCCAAAACAACCATTTTTTCCCTCTTGCCTCACAAAAAGTGTAATAGCAGGCGATCAAAAAGGCGTATTTACCCCAAAATGGTACCAATCAAACCGTCATCTTGTCCCGCAAAAATGATACCCTACCTGAGACAATCGCCCGAAAACTGAAAAAAATATGGCTCTTTGAAAATGGCAACACAAAATAATGATTTTATTCTGTTCAAAAAATAAATCTAATGTGTAAAACTATCCAAAAATAAAAAAGTTAGACATATTGGGCATCGCCGCGTCTGTAACAACCTGCTCTATAAAACTATTGCATGAGATGGCCCCCCAGGCGAATGCTGTAAAAAATTTAAAAAAAAAAACCTAAGCCAAAACAGATATTTTTTTCCCTTTTGCCTCACAAAAAGTGTAATAGCAGGCGATCAAAAAGGCGTATTTACCCCAAAATGGTACCAATCAAACCGTCATCTTGTCCTGAAAAAACTATACCCTACCTGAGACAATCGCCTGAAAACTGAAAAAAATATGGCTCTCTGAAAATGGCAACACAAAAAAAAGATTTTATTCTGTACAAAAGTAAATCTAATGTGTAAAACTTTCCAAAAATAAAAATGTTAGACATATTGGGTATCTCCGTGTCCGTAACAACCTGCTGTATAAAAATATCACATGATTTGTAAATGGTGAATGCTGTAAAAAAAATTTTTAAAAACCATGCCAAAACAGCTATTTTTTTCACCTTGACTCACAAAAAGTGTAATACCAAGCAATCAAAAAGTCTTATGTACCCCAAAATGGTACCAATGAAAACATCAGCTCATCCCGCAAAAAATGAGCCCCCACATAAGACAATAACTCAAAATAAAAAAAAACTGTGTCTCCCGCAAACCATTCCATCAAAATCTGTGTTGTAAAATCCATATGGCGCTCCTTCTGTTTTGAGTCCTGCCATGTGCCCCCACAGCAGTTTACCACCACATATGGGATGTTGCCGCATTCAGGAGAAAATGGGTAACTAAATTATGGGGTGCTTTTCTCCTGTTACCCCTTATGAAAATACAAAAAAATTGGGGCTAAAGCAACATTTTATTGGAAGAAATAAAATTTTTCATTTTCAAAGCCAAGTGTTTCCAAATTCCGTAAAACACTTAGGGGGTCAAAGTGGCCAGTACCCCCTTAATATATTCGTTGAAGGGTGTAGTTTCCAAAATGGGGTCACTTTTTGAGGGTTTCCACTGTAGGGGTACGTCAGGGTCTCTCAATTACAAAATGGTGCCTATAAACTATTCTAGCAAAATCTGCCTCCAAAATCCATATGGCGCTTCTTTCCTTTTGACCACTGCCACAAACCCATACAGATGTTTACCACCACATATGGGGTATTTCTGTAAACTGCAGGATCAGAGCAATGTATATTGAGGTTTAGTTTGCTGGTAACCCTTACTGTGTTGCAAGAAAAAAATTATTAACATGAATAATCTACCAAAAAAGTGAAATTTTGAAAATTCACCTCCATTTTCAACTAATTCTTGTGGAACACCTCAAGGGTTAACAAAGTTTGTAACAGTAGTTTTTTATAATTTGAGGGGTGTAGTTTCTAAAATGGAGTCATTTATGGGGGGTTTCATTATGTAAGCCACTCAAAATCACTTTATATCTGAATTGGTGCTTAAAAAAATGGTTTTGGAAAATTTGGTGAAAATTGAAAAATGGCTTCTAAACTTCTAAGCCT